>JABXWE010104072.1:0-30582 GCA_014611495.1 Limonius californicus | reverse complement strand
TGCGGTACCATTTTGTGCGTGAGAAATACAGTGAAGGTGCGTTATTTGTTGAACACGTTAGCAGTGAACACCAAATTGCTGATATTTTTACTAAACCTTTAGCTCGTGTACGTTTTCAAACATTAAGATATTTACTTGGAATGACCTGTCCTATGTAAAGTAGCAAATGTATGAATTCTGTTTGTTTCATTTTATTATGAAAATTGTTTTCAAATGTTTTTGTTACTATACTTAGTTAATTAATTTTTGAGAGGAAGTGTTAAAAAATGCAAATATTAATTAGAAATACAACAGTGGATTCTATTGTTAGTTAGTAACATTTTGTTTTATAACTTGACTATCTTTTTGTGAGTTGGTAAGATGTAAGAAACCACAGTTTTCTTTTAAACGCTTCAAGTAGGTGGTTCTCTTGTAAAGTTTACCTGTAAAATATAATTGCAACGTATGTGTTTAATTAAAACCTCTTTACAAATCTCTCTCATTGATTGTTTTATTAACAATAGATTTTGCCCGATGCACTAGAACAATGGATTCGTATACATAAATGAGCTTTTTTGTCCGGCTTTATTGTAATCCCCATACTCGGCAATTTATTACAGATTGCCATCGCTTCATATACCTATCCAAACTAACAAATATTCCTAGTGTTACATAACTTCGATAAATATTTCTAATTAAACTACCAAAATATATTTCTAACAGAACTACAACCACTTTATTTATAAAATTGTAAAAGAACTAATTATCGTAATGTAACGTAAACGTAGCGATAATGATTATCTTTAACAATTAATATAAAACACAAGGACAATTATTGCTTACTTTCTTGAAGTAAGCGGAGGAGGCTGTACCACGACCCACGACCTTCAGCCCTAAAAACTGTCAGGGGCCGAATTCCGAAATATAGGGTTGCTACACGCGGCCATCCTACCGAAATTAGGTTGTCTTCAGCTCGTAGTCAATCTAAACAAACACAAAATGCTCAGCAAAGTCTTAAAGTTTTCCAATTTGGTATCGTTCAGATTATACTGTGTTATGATTTCTTAACATCTTTTTACATTAACAGTCACTTTTTTAAGTTTTGTTTTATCATCCAACATTCTTAGAGTATATCCCACTTCTGGTTTTGTTAGCGATGATAAATAACAAGAAAGTAATGAATAAAATATATTTAATTAAGAATTACTATTACTTACTGAATGTGAGTACTATATTAATATGTTGATATGGATGGATGGAACCTTAGTTATAAAATTGTAACAATAAATATGTAAACCCACGTGTTATGATACGGCTGCTATTGACGACTGCCTTTATATAACGGAGGAGATTGTACTACGAGGTATGCCTTTCAGCCCTTAAAAGTATTAGGGATTGAATTTCATTTTCTTATACCCATAGGATTCCTATACTCGGAAAATCAGGTTGCTTTCAGCTTTTAGTCAAACAAACACAAAATGCTCAGCAAAGTTTTTCATATTTCCAACCTTGTATGGTTCAAATTATACTGCTTTATGATTTCTTAACATCTCTTTACATTAGTAGTCATTTTGTTACGTTTGTCTGTATCTTGCAACATTCTTGGAGTATATCCCACTTCCGGCTATGTTAGCTATGGTAAATAACACCAACGTAATGAGTAAAATATATTTTACTAAGAATTACGATCACTTACTGAATGTGAGCACTATAAGTGCATAGGTATGGATGGATGGTATCTTAGTTATAAAGTGGTAACAATAAATAATCAAACTCACGTGTTATGATACGGCTATTATTGTCGATTGTCTTTATATAAGCATATGAGGTTGTACTACGACGTATGATCTTCAGCCTTTAAAAATATTAGCGACGGATTTCCATTTTCTTATACACATAGGATAGCTACGCTCGACCATCCTGGAGAAGTCTTGCGTCCTTAGCCAGCCTAAACCAACACAAAATAATTAGCAAGAGTTTAGAGATTTCCAGCCCTCATGTGGGTGAGATCATACTGTGTTATGTTTTCCTTACATTAGCAGTCTTGTCTTTACTTTGCAACGTTTTTGGAGTGTAATTCCACTTCTAGCTTTGTTAACTACTAGAAGTAAGACCTATAAACAAATAAAATGTATTAAATTAGTTTTCTGTCTTTAAGCAATCGGAGAAGGTTGCACCCATGACCTTCAGCCTCAAAAACCATTACTCGTCAAGTTCCGAAACACAGGATTGTTACACTCGGCCATCCTGGAGAAATCTGGTGTCCTCAGCTCATAGTCAATATAAAGAAACCTAAAATAATCAGCAAATTTTAAAAAGTCTCAATTCTGATGTGGTTGGAATCTCAATTTATTATGTTTTTTAATATCTCCTTACATTAGCAGTTTGTGCTTATCTTGAACGTTCTTGGAGTATATACCAGTTCGGGCTTTGTTAACTACGATCAATAATACTAATTAAATGAAAAAAAAAATGTATTTAATGAAGAATTAGGATTGCTTATTGAACCCTAGTAGTATAAAAATATGTTGGTACCAATTAACACTTTCTTTATGAAAAAATATGTGCTATGGTGTAATTATTAAAATAAGTGGAGGAGACTGCACCAAGACACATGACCTGTACCTCTAACAGCTGTTATGAAACGAACACCATTTTTGCATCAATATCGTATTTCCACAGTCGTCCATCATAGAGAGACCAGATTGTCCTTAACTTATCCTCTTTATTAGCCCACACAAACCTATTGTTGGACAAGGGCCTCACCCAATTGAGGGATGTTGTTGATCTACTGTCCCCTTGTGTTCAATCCTTCTAGTAGAGAGACGCCGTGTTAACGCAACCTGCGGATGATGCATCCCACTACTGACCGGAGACAATGTTGTTTAATTCTTCTGAACGTACGTGAATGGGCAACGAATATGCTTTAACCGGGACCTTTACCCATAGTCGATCTAAACAAATACAAAACAATTTGCAACATTTTAAAATTCACAATTGTGATGTTGTTGAGATTATACTGTGTCATCTTTGCATATCTTCTCAAATTAGCAAACACTTTTGAACGTTTGTCTTTACTTTGATAGGTTGTGCACGTTCTTGGGTATATTCCACTTCTGACTTTGTAGGATACCATATACAATACTAATTAAACAGATATGATATATTTAAACGGGCGGGAACGGCTCAGTGGTAAGAGAGTCAGGCTTTGGATGTAATAGCCCAAATGCTTCTCGGTTCGAATCAATCCAGGGTCGGAAATTTTTATAATTCCCTCGATGATCAAATTAATGGTAATCCTCGTGTTACGGTCGCACTAGAGGCAGGTTAAGCATGGTTGCACAACAACATGGCACCTCGCAGAGTCGGGCCCTATTGCGCATAGCACAAACTTGCTTAGGCTTGCCTCATACCGCCTTGACACTGCGCAAGCAGTGCAACCGAACATAATAATAATAATAATGAAATTTATAATTATAATTACTGCCGATTATCTGTAAACAAGTGGAGGCGACTGCACCAAGATACATGTCTTCAGCTCTAACAACTGTTAGGAACGAATTCTATTTTCTTATGAACAACGATTCCAACACTCGACCATCTTAGAGAAATTAAGTTGCCGTTGTAATGTCTTATTTTGTACGTTCGTCTTTACTTTGCAACGTTGTGCACGTTCTTGAAGTATATCCCACTTCGGACTTGTTCAGATACCTTATACATACTAATTAATCAAATAAAATATATTTAAGCAGTCGGGGATGGCTCAGTGCTAAGAGAGTTAGGCTTTGGGTGTAATAGTTTAAATGTCTCCAGGTTGGAATCACTCCAGGGTTGGAAATTTTTCTAAATGCCTGGGTAATCGGTACTTGGTCCTGGTCTCCATTTACTGTTGGAGATCAAATTAATGACACTCCTCGAAAACAAACCATATAAAAAATACACCACGTACCAGGTAGGTCAAACATAGTTACGCACCTGCATGGTACCTCACAGACTCGGGCGCTATTGTGCATAGCAAACACTTGTTTAGCCTTGGATCACACCGCCTCGACCGCGCAAGCGGTACAAGCGAGGATCATGATAATAATGAAATATATTTAATTGGGAATTACTATTCCTGCCGATTGTCTTTAAGCAAACGGAGGCGACTGTGCCAAGACGCCTGACCTTCAGCTCTAACAACTGTTAGGGAACGAATTCTATTTTCGTCTGAAGATAGGATTCCAACACTCGACCATCTTAAAGAATTCAAGTTGTCTTTGTAATATTTTATTTTGCACGTTCTTAGAGTATATCCCACTTCTGACTTTGTCAGATATGATATCCAATACGAATTAAAATAATAATACAGTTAATTGAGAATTACTATTATCTACTTATTGAATGTACGCACTGTAAATATATGTCGGTATTAATTAACATCTTCATATATCTGCAATAAGATCTAATTAAGTGAACCAAATATGTTTATTAGTAACAATGGCCATCTTCGACATTTAATACGAAAACACATATTATAGTGCTGCTATTATTGCCGACGATCCTTAAGCAGAGGACCTAGTACTCCAGCCTTGGAAACGGTTAGGGGTCGAGTTCGATCTTCCCATTTCCATTCTAGAGAAGTCAAGTTGTTTTCAGCCCATGGTCAATCTAAGAAAACAAACTAATAAGCAGGGTCTTAAGGTCGACCAGCTATTATGTGGTTGAAATCATACTATATTTTATTTTTTCAACGTTTTAGCACATTAGTATCCACTGTTGCACGTTTGCTTTACTTTGCAGCGTTTTGTACTATTTTTTCGAGGCGTTCTAGGAGTATATGGTAAATACATTAGGGATTACGATTACGTACTGAAGGTGAGTACTACAAAAGTATGGTGGTATGACTTAATTAATTTTTTATGAAAGTCTAACAGCACTAATTAAGTAAGCAAAGTATGTTCTTTAACAATTCATATGAAATAAGAAACATACGGCTATTACTACTGACTGGCTTTAAATAAGCAGAACAAGCTGCACTACGCACCATGACCTTCAACCCTAAAAACCGTTAAAAATCGAATTCCATTTTCTCATAAACATACTGTTATACTAGATTTAAATTAGCCCTTAAAATAGACCTTACTTGAAAGTTTTCATAACAAAAACTTAAATTTCGCGAACCTATGGAGGTAGTTCGCAATTTTTCAAGACGTATTGTCATGACGCGATTGCAAAATTGATATTCCTGTTGAAAAATTTAGTGAAAAACTTAATGACCACTCTTTGACATTTATGTAGGTTTTTAGTGTTGTTCGTACAAAGAGAAATATTGAGCGTGTAAACACGGTTTAAACAGGCCATTATGAAGATGATGAAGAATTTAGTTGAGTTTGAGCTGTTGAAGTCGTACATCTATATTTAAAGGCTGGTATGTTGTAGAGGCCGTTGTGACAGAACTGAATTTTTAAGGACAACGATTTACAACGTTTATTTTTATTGGCTTAAATTAAGATAGCATCTTTGTAATAAATTTATAACATATTGAATATTTCAAGCTTACAAATGCCGACGAAAGGAAGAATTTGAATAAACTTATCTAAAGTATTCAGTCGCCATAGAATTTATTATTGTACAATAGAAATATTTCGGTAACACAAACAAATCAGAAATATTTCTGCCATGTACCATATTCTCGGCTAAGTATAAATAAAAAATACCTTAATAGATTCATCTGTGGTGCATACCTGGCATTTCAGGCATTATACGGTGAATTCGTGATCCATTCGCGTAAGCAGCGCGTAGACAGGTTAGGAATTCCTCACATTCTAAGTTTGGCATCGAGATCTTTACCTTAGGCTTGTCTTTAATAAATATCTGATGTCATTGACAAATAACCGAACATACGAGCGCCTTAAACACTGTCTCATTTAGTTTATTATGGGCTAGTTTATGATACCAAAGAAAGATGGATTTATAAATTTGTTACGTTATGAATCTGCTTACCGACCATTTATTGTTCCCTTATAAATTGCGCTGATTAAATAATTTTATGAACGAATGGCCGCATTCGTTTAAACAAATGATGTGTTGAACGATAGTTTATTACTACCATTTAATACATATACCACTTCTTTAATAGTTAATCGAGTCACGGACGCGACTCATTTCTTTACGTGTTGAAAATAACAGTATTCAGTCGATTTATCCAACGTCACATTCAAAGGCAACCGTGGAAGTGGTCATTTGGAAAACACGCTTCATTATCAGACATCTTATTGTTCTATCGGGACGCTGAACTGTTTGGGTTACTTAAAAGTTTGGAAGATGAAATTAAAAAACATTTAAATTGAGCGTAAAGCTAGAAAAACGCTGAAATTAAAAAAATTATATAAATCTATGGGGTGCCGTTTAGGACATATTTGTAAAATATACATACGTATACACCATTCAATAGAATACATAATTTTATTGAAAAAGTATAGTTGTGAATATATTTCACCGGACCTTGCTAAATATTAATACGTACATGTTTACATTTTTTCAGTAGTGAAAATATGTAGTTTGTAGAGCTTACCGGGTGTTGTAACCGTGCGTCATATTTCATTACATTTATGTAGCTTTCAAAAGTCAGCTATCGCTATTCCTATGTTAATTAGGCGTATTTATGGTGTTTGGTGATATTACTACCGTATTGGTTCGATTATACCTTGGTATATAATACGGCAGTAAGGCAAAGCGTTACTATACCATGGACTTACGATGGTTACTTTATATTTTTCCTTGCTGAAATTGTAATATATGAGCAAAGAAATGCAACAAGAAAGATATACACAACTAACGAATACAACAAAGAACGGCTACTAGAGTCAAATAGTCTATTAATCGTTCATCGCTTTCTTGTCCTACCGGTTGCAGGAAAAGCAATCTGTATGTCTGTATTTTTACTACGAAAGTTTATAGTTAAAAATATCCAGTAAAAAACTAAAATATATACATGTATTCTCCCAAAAGTACGTAACATGGAAATGGAGATTTGTTTAAAAACGAATAATTTCACGTGAGGGTTAGACTTGTTTATATTGTTGTCAAAATATCTAAACTATATTGTGATGTCTTGTATAAAACAGAAAACTATTTCAATCGTCTATAGATGCACGAATACAAATTGTATGAGTGCGGTATACAAATATCAATTTTGTCAAGAATAGTTCAAGTAACGCTGTAAAAAAAATCTCAAAAACATATATATTTTCAGTAGGAATTAAAAGTTATATTACATACGGAACTCTTTATACAACATTTTGCTGTGACGTTAATTCAGGCACAAACATACTAGTGGATATTAATGGGTACGATAAGCAAGGGTGTAAGTGAAATAAAGAAGGCATATAATGAAATTGAAATGTATCCATGCATAATGTTACGTGTAAATTTTCTTCTTCTTTGTCTTCTCCAGCATCCTCTTCTCAATCTTCTTCTCCTTCTTCTTCTTGTTGTTCTTCTTCCTCTTCTTGTTCTGCTTTCTGTAGGTCTAGGACCTGTTATTTAACAATTTTTCTACAAGCGGCTTTTGTGATGACGATATGCTCCTTAATTCAGAAACAATTATAAGATATTAGATAGTAATGGGTACGATAAGAAAGGGATAAACTGGTAAGTGTAATAAGGAAGGCTTATAATGAAATTGAAATGCATCCATGTATTACATTATCTATGTGTAATTGTTCTTTATCTTCTCCTTCTTCTTCCACTTCTTTCTCTTCTCGTCCCTTTTTCTTCCACTTCTTGTGCTGTTTTCTGTAGGTCTTGGACCTGTTATTTAACAATTTTTCTGCTAAAGTCGGTTTCTCTGATGACGATGTACAACTATCCTGCCATCTTTTCGGCGGTTTTCCTGGTGGTCTGGAAGCTTCCGGAATTTCGTCATACAAATCTTCGATATTATGTTATCACCCATGCGCTGTACATGTTCAGTCTACATTCTTCTTCTGTTTCTCGGCCACCATATAATATCGTCCTGATTGCATGTTTCTTTGATAGTATTATTTCTTTTCTAGTATCTTAAGGCAGTGGTTCCCAAATTGTGCGCCCCGTCGCTCTAGAGCGCCGTCGTTAGAGAGCTCCGCGAAATATTCCAATATTTTCACTGAAATTACACTTAGCTCACCTGGTTTTAGAATCGAACTATCATGCGATAAGAGGAAGAACAACTTACGGACACTGTACCAACCACTAACTGTTTCGCTTCTCAATAGTAATACTTTTTTTGGTAAAACTAGTATAATTGTGATCTTCGATAAGTAGAATTTCTCCCTGCAGGAAGGCAACATTCACATTTTGAAATTAGTCGAGAAGGTTATAAATTCAGAAAGATACTACAGCTATGGAGTCGAAAAATTGATGAAGATGTAGGCAGAAATTGTTTCCCCTTGCTGCAGCAGTTTGTGATCTCCAATGGAGTTGATTTCTCGCAATATAAAATCTATTTTAGAGGAGCACCTACTACAGCTTACCAATTGGTTTCAAAAATACTTCCAAGAAGATAATATCCACGGTTTCACATGAATGCAAGGCCTGTTTTAGGCCGAAGCTCTATATATGAATTTTCTTCTATATAAGAATAAATCCTTATTAAGGTATCCTACAACAATAAACTGGAGAGAAAAAGTGGCAGCATGGAGTGACTTTTGGATATCAGTAGAACATGTATATCCATTGCTATGTGGTAAAGCTCAGAGAATTAATATTCTATTTAATATACTTATACGCTTATGTACTTATTTAATTCTCTTCATATAAATTCTTTGTGGATTTGAATATGTGTTTCATCTAGTTTTTGAAGTTACCCAACTGCGCACTGCAACTGTTATGTTCCGACTTTGGGCAAGGTGGAAAAGACGAAGAGCTCCGTGAACCGAAAAAGTTTGGAAACATTGTTTTAAGGTATTTTCCCTTATAGCTCTTAGTATTCGCATCTCATTGGTCCTTAGTAAAATCTAGGTTTTCCCGGCACCTTCCCCTGTTTCAACTGAATGTGTCATGATTGGCTTTAAGCTGGTTTTGTAATTCTACCTTGCTATCAACGTTCATTTCTTTGTTTCTCTAGATCATGTCTCCCATTGCGCCGGAGATGGATGCTGCTTTGATAGTCTGTTGAAAAACTCTTCGTAGAGGTCACCATAGCTGGAGATTTCTCTGCCTAATTAATTGAACTCCATCACCTGCTCTAAGTATTTGTTGTTAATTTACACCGTATTCTTTCGATATGGTCAGACATTTTATGTTTTCTTCGTTGACTATTATGTACTTTTCTTTACTTGTCTTTAATCGACGTAGCCTCTGTTAGATGCTTTCACTTTTTGATATGGGCACAACATCATTGTCATAGCTTATTATCTTTATATTCTTTGTACCCAATCTATATTCTATATCAAAGTTCTTCACCTCATTTGTTATCTACTTCATTACTAAACAAAATAATAAAGGGCTGGGTGTAATTAATACTGAATATGTTTAAATATATATATATATATATATATATATATATTGCCATGATATTTATGTTAAATTAATCTAATTATTATTAAATATATGTTAAATGTCTTTATAATTCCTTAAACTAAACAAAGAATGCCATCGGAAGGTCTTGTAGATATGTAAAAAGGATATTTATTATGTTAATTTCCATATGTTCACCTGAAATGTAGTTTAGGTAGATTATTTATGTCCTAATTAATAATAATTAATGAAATATTATAGTTAAAAAAGTCTTTATAAACCTGTTTATGATAAAAAGTGTTTCCGATACTTTTTACGATGCTTCAATGTAGGAATTCTATTACGCCATGTATGATTTGGTAGTGTTTGACTATTTGTAATCCTGTGGGGTGATTTGTTACTCGTTGTGGTTGATGATGTAGATCTCTTTGAACTGTAACGGAGCCCTATAATTCAATAATAGTAATTAATTTATGTAAATAATTTAAATGTATATAATTTTACTACAACATGTTTTGTATAAGCCAAATTAGTTGAAGATTGTACCTAGGAAGGTTTTTGTTAGGTTTGTTTGATAATTTGTGTTATTTGTGTGGATATATTCGTATTTGATTAAATTTTGAATTTTTTAGGTTATGAGGTAGTATTTAGTTATTTACTTCGAATAGATTGGATTTATAGGATGTTTATGTGTTGCTTAACTTGTGTTGTAATCGTAGAATTGTGTTAAATGTGTTTTTATTAGGTATATGAATAATTTTAGTTTAATTAACAATATTTTGAAAAATGTAAAATTTGTGTAATTTTGAATATTGGCTTGTGGGATGTCTATTTATAGATATTAATTCAGGGATTCTGAATCTGGAATTAGTTTTTTGATAGGTTTAGGCATAAGCTTTCTATCCATAATTTTAAATTTATTTATTAACGCTTCACTAGTTTTTGTTTTGAAAATTCCGTTCTTCATTTTATTATGTTACCTGGTTACGATTCGATTTTGTCAGAATTTCAGAGGTATCTGGCAGAAAATAATTGCTTTAGTACCTATATGGCCATCGAACTGGGTGCACGCTTTTTTCTTATCAGTGCTGAAATTTAATTGTAATGTAACTTTGAATCTCAAAAATGAGGTTAAGTTTGTTTGTTTACGAAATGTCAAAGTGATTTATATTACTACAACTATAATTGTGGGTTAATAATTACAAATGTGTGTGTGTAATAATAATAAATAAGTTACCATATTTAAATTGATTCAAGTGTGTTTTCTTTGGAAAATTTAACTGAAAAGAAATGAGCATAAAAATAAAATTTCTTTTATTCATTCATTTAATATAATAATAATTACGTATAAAAAAGAACTTACCTTAATTAAATTGGAACATTTGAGTGTAATTAATACAGTGCTTCTGAGATTTATTCCACTAAACTTTAAATTTGCGTACTGGAAGCTGACATTGTGAATTTCAACGAGTCCGGCTGATACAATGGAACTCTTCAACGTAGGAAATAAGAATGTACAGATCAGCAGTTTTCGGAGAATTGGTGCCTAAATTGCCGCAAACGGGACTGGATTTTCAAGATAAGTTCAAAAGTTATTTATGTACTGATGATATTATATGTTATATTTGATTCATATAAACCTATCTAAATTAGGGAAGCCACGTATTCACCTTAGCCTGAGAAATTAGAGTCAATTTAGATGCTATTGTATGTCAATTTAGATTTATTAATTTTGAAAGAATTCAAAATTTGGCGCCCAACGATTTCATCAATTATATTTATTAATAAAAATAAAATTCATAGCATATATATATATATATATATATATATATATACATTTTATTGTTTCCTTCCCTTACTGCATGTATTAGTAATCTATACCTTGTTTGCCAATACACACCATGTATAGGCTGTTCTATATAATAGAAACTAATTTATAAATGTCGGCCCGTATTACTTTTTGTAGTACTTTTGTAGAAACTGTCTCCATTCCAGATCGTACAAAATAAATAAAATTTGTTTACATTTCAGAATCTATACATTTAAATTTCGTTGTTCCCATTCCTTATTGCAGCTATTAGTAACCAGTTCCTTCCGTAATGAACACATCCGTTTTTTATATCTCGTGTTCCACAGGATAACCCCTATATCGTGTATAACAGTATCTAATTTAAAAATGTGGCCCCATATAACTTTTTATGGAAAGTCTATATTTTAAATAATAAAATATAATCAGCCATCTCTGCCTTGTTGAATAAAAATTGATTAACATTATATAAAATGTATTTCTTTTGAAAATATATAATATTTGTTTATTGTAACAATGTTCTAAACGCCATCCCGTGTGAGTGCCATAGTTTGGAAGTTATCAGCTTGTAGCTAGTTATCGTGTTGGATCCTAATAACATGGAGCTCCTGCGCGAGGACTACCTTATTGTCCTCGCATCATTAAATCAGTGCCTTAATCGAGTGTAATATGATTTTTCATACAGGCGTGTGGCGCGATAAGCGACTGACACCACACACGGGTTGGGTACCAGTGCGACCTTTTCCTCAAAACGTTCATTTCGTAAAATAATCGTAATAGGTACTTCTTGGATAACATATCACACAAATTCCTTCCAAAGCCATAGTTGCAGTTGCGAATCAACCAATACACACCCGGAATATTTATGATTTTTATTGATTAAGGACCTTGCATATAATTAATAAAAAGTTAGACTGGCTGCAATGGTAACATTGTATAATAAATCAAATAAATGACGTCATAAGACTATGTGACGTGAGCTGTTTGTTTAGTGTTAATTAACAGCTTTAAAATCGAGGTATTATGGAGTGTTCATATTGTGTTGAACGTATTTCAGATGTTACTCAATTATCTTACCTGCCAAATTTTTACAAACACAACACATACAAAAAATTCCAGTTTTCCTTTCACGTTCATTTTCAGAGTGAAAAAAATCTAATTGAGGCGTACGATCAGTGACTTCGTGTAATCGTTAAATGGGTTGGGGGTGAGTGGGGTACTGTTTGCTCTTCGTATTAAACTATTATACGCGCCGGGGTTCGAACTCGGCTATTATATATCACTAACACTTGCCCCGGTGTCGCTGCATCTATAGTTTGCAATCCCAGCGCTTGTTCGATAAAATGCGCTTTGTTATTTTTGTGTAGTTTTCGTGCGGTGCTATGAAAACTGCTGTTTGTTTATTGTTTGGAGTTTTCGTGGTTATTTGACAATGAAACACAATTTCCTCAAAATCGCCATTAGAATAATAACGAGGAGGAAACACTTGTGGCTAATACAAGGAAATACATACTAGGTTCAAAAATGAAAACAAAAGTTCCGAATTAAATAAAACGATTAATTCAGGATGGAAATGGAAAAAATTAAATTCCATACTAATGTTAGTAAATTTGCATTTTGAAAAAAAAATTAGCATACATTTAAAATATGAGTTTTAACTTGAATTTTATGTCGAGGAAGTATTGGCACAGCATTTTCAAATGTTTGTTAACCGCCTTAACATCTAACTACTTACCACAGGCACTTTTCTCTGTCACATACTTCCGCTCGCTAAAGTAGCAACATGGAGGACCTACAGTTTAACGTCGAAGCCGAATGACAGAAATTTCAGAGAAGAATCAGGTACTCACACTCCACGGTTGCCAAAGCAGAATTGTGCAGAATTATGTTGAATTGCAGCACTAGATTTTTATTACCCTTCATCGGATGTATTTAGGTTTCGAACCCAGACATTTTAAGATGCTTGCTCAGAAAACGACAGCACCATTAACTGAGATGCTCACCAGACTTAAATGAACTAAGTAGTACTTTCCAAATTTCCGTGTTTTGGTTATTATTGCTTATAAAACCGCAGCTCGTATGTGTAGTTTTCTGTTTAGAACTTTAGAACTTAGGTTAAAATTGTCCAATGTGAGTGGAACAAAGCGCTACCATGCCAGATTTAAAGATGACCAACGCGTTATAGAAACCAAATGGCATTTACTGTATTAACGTTCGATTTGGAACAGTTTAGATCGCATTACTTATGTAATTTGATTAAAATCGAGACTTCTTGTAAGTTTATAATTTTTCAAACGTAACTATTTATATTACAATACGAGTTTTATATGGAACCAGTATTGACATGTTGTTTTTAAAAGTGAGGTGGGTTGAAACAGCCAAATAGCATATATTAACTTGCAGTACAGAGTTTCATCTGTTTGGATAGTGTTCTTTCTAATACAATGGCAAACCAAAAGTATCTGAATGTTTCTTGTCTTTCGAAACGTAAACTTGAGAATAGTAATAAAATAATCCACATTCTAACTTGAAGTTTATATGCAATTTCCTAATAACGTTTACGTCTTACCAGTACTCTTCAATAGCACATGCTTTTCCGCAGTGCAAAGGTATATACATCCAGAATCTACAGTTTAATGTAGAATCTAAACGACAGAAATAGCAGAAAAGGTTTAAACTTTGAGAAGTTAGTGTAACCAAAGCCAGCGGTTTGTGTATGGTTGGTTGCAGTACTAGATTTTATTAGCAGCATTGGCAATATTTGTAGTTCAAAGCGATACGTTTGCTCAGAAATCGATCGCTCTAGAAAGAAAGATACCTCTACATCACTAAGCTGGATTTCGGACAATTCGCCCCCTCAATTCGCCCCCGGACAATTCGCCCTCAATTTAACGATTTTACAATTGTAAAAGAAGTCGAAACAGCTCAGGGGATTGTAGATTATTTCCAAGACAATTATATTGGTCGCCGTGGACGTAAGCAAAGGCGTCCGCCCAAATTTCCTGTTGATCTATGGAGTATGTTTGACCGCACTACACAAAACATGCACCGCACAAATAATCATGTAGAAGGTTGACATCACCACTTTCATGGAATATGTGATGATTCCGTAAACATTTTTAAATTTATTAGCGCACTAAAAAAGGAGCAAATAGTAAACAGTTATCAATTAAACCAATTTATAGCCGGAGCACCTGCGCCCAGACAACATAAAACTTATGCTCATGTTGCTGAACGTTTAAGAACAATAGTCCTAGATTATGAGAATAGAGATCCGTTAGATTTACTGCCAGGAATCGCGCACATTCTTGCCTTTTAAATTTTTGATTTATTTTAAATTTTTCTATCGTTTTATAATAAACAATGTTATATATTACATTAACAAAAATAATTATTTTGATTTTTGTACCTTTATATGATAAAAATTGTCGGGGGGCGAATTATACTTGGGGGCTAATAGTCCGGGGGCGAATTATACTCGGGGGCGAATTATACTCGGGGGCGAATAGTTTGGGGGTGAATTGTCCGGGGACGAATTGTGGGTGGCGAATTGTCCTAGAACCCACTAAGCTATATCATAGGAATAAAATATAGACCTTATGTTTTTAATGCAATCAAATTATATTTATTAACTTTGATTTAGAATTTTATTATTCTGGTTCGTATTGTTTCTGGAGCTAGATCACCTGAGAATATCTTGGTGTATCTTGCCTTTACAATCGAACATTGTAATTCGAAGGTTTGGTTGGGAATCACTGGAGCAATGAGGAAAAACTCAACGGTCGCACTAGAAGCCCTGCTAGGGCTGTGAATTCTTCCTATTTGGATAAAGAAAGCGACCATAACGGTCCACCAGAATTCGGGACAGCGGATGCTGGCAAGACAGAGGAGATCACGCAAACATCTCCCAGATGACGGAAAAAGAACTTCTTCTGTTTGCAAGGTGATATAAGGGAAGGACCTACATAGATTGGAAAAGAAAGTACTCACTCAAAACTCCTGAGAAGCAACTGTGGGAGCGGAACGGGGTACATCACAAGGCTCCCTAGTCTATTACACCGACGGGTCGCATGTAGCTAGCAGAGAGTGGCGAGAGCTGGAGTTTACCTAGAGAATCAGGGGGTACGGGAGAATTTCGTACTTGGGAAGTATACCACGGTTTTCCAGTCGGAAGTCTATACCATCTTGGTGGTGGCCAAGAAAAAAGAAGTTATATTAGGAGTCGAGCAACTAGTATACATCTGGTCCGACACCCAAGCGGTCTTCAACGCTATTTGCTCAGCCAGAGCAAGGTCAGTCCTCGTCCAGGAATGTGGGGACGCTCTTAAAGAACTCACAAGGCTGAAAGAAACAAAACTGGTCTGGGCACCAGGAAAGTGGGGAATTCCTGACAACGAGAAGGCAACTGAGATTTCCAACAAGGTAGCCAGGGAAACCTGCGTGAGACCGAACCATTTCTAGACTTTTCAAGGCCACATGCCACGTCATCCATAATCGGATGGCGCACGTGAGAAAGATGTACACATGTAAAACTCTTTATAGCCAGACCGGGAAAATCGAAAGCGTTCTGGTTATTAGACACAAGCAGACGGATTCTTACTCTACTGATAGGAGTCCTCACAGGTCATTGTAAACTTAGAAGACACCTAAGCCCCCTAGGTGTATAGGACGACCCACTATGTCAGGCTTGCGGAGAGCAGGTGGAAACCGTCTTCCACTTTCTAGGAAAATGCAAGGCATGAGTGCGAAGGAAACATAAAGTTTTCCGCGCAGAAAGCTTCATGTGCAGAGTTGAGCTCCTCGCATGGACGGACATCCTGGCATTCATTAAAATGTCAGGAAGGTTTGCTCAAAGAGTGGCAGAGGAGGTAGGAGAGGAAGAGAGAGATGGTGGTGATGGTTGAGGGGATTGCCAGGGGTTAGTAGAAAGGGTCCCTAGGGGCCTACTTGCTGGGCATCTCAGGCCATCCATAAACAACTACCACTTCTTGTAATTCGAACGCGGTGTATGTGCGATACTAGCGTTGAAAACTACCTTTGCAATAGCGTTAGATCTACTTCATGTGGCTTAATAAAATCTGTAGCTAAATTACGTTACAAGCTTTTATAGCAAGTTCCTAATTAATTGAAACATAACCTTCTTTTTCAAATATTTTTTCAGTATATCACTCGGTTACATTAATGTTGCTACAGGCTCCGATTATTCTAGTAAATCAAGAACAAAACAACTTAACAATTCAAGAACAACAATCTAACAACTTCGCGCTGGTTTTCATATTATTTTTCATTGATTTATTAAATAAGTCGTACACTAAACACAATGGTCAAACGAATCATTTGAAGATAGCAATACATGATGTACAAAATTACAATATAGTAAGGTTTTGTATAAAAAAACTTAACCAAATAGCGTTTATTACCTTCCTAAAAGTAAAATTTAAGGTAGCAGTACATAAAAAATTAAATTTGAGTTATTTCTGCTACACGTATTGACATATCATTTTGGAAAGTGTGCCCAGGGTTACAGATAGAAATCCATAAAACCCGCATTCGAATTTTTCTTATATCCAGGATTGACCCTCGAATCGGCTCCATGTCAGATGATGATGATGATGATGAGGATGACTGGAACTCATTGCGTATAGTTAATAGATCCAAATGACATGGCTAAATCTTTGGTTAAGAACACCGCCTGTTGACGTAGTTGTTATTTTCAAAAATCGGACAGAGTTACAGCTACACAATGGCATTTATTAACTTTCGCTTTAGAACATCATTGATTGGAATTTAAAAAAAATAAACTGGAAAAGCCCGGGTTGCTACTTACTTTGTGTGTGGAATAAATATTGGCAAGACATTTATGTAAGAGGAGTGTTAAAGTAATTAAATAACATTTATTAATCTTTCGTTTAAACCTTCATCCGTTTAGCTGGTATTGCTTCTGAAGACAGATTAAACCTAGTAAGTCTAGCGGTATCTTGCTTATCTAGCAGTAGAATTAAGAATAGAGATATATAAAAAACGTGGTTAGAATTTGACTTATGCTTCAGACTCTCACTGATATAACATTTTATAATGTGTGCTCAGAGTTAAAATATCCAAACGGTATTTGTTAACCTTTTGTTCAGAACTTCATCGGTTTGGATCGTGCTGTTTGTAAAACCAGACTGAATTGAGAATGTCTGGGTATATCCTGACTTATCTTTAACCTACAATCCGCAGTTAAGGTTGATTAGATACAAATAGACAGGAGGTTGTTACGGTAGGTGTCGAAATGTAATGGAAAAAATTCGAAAGCCGTATAAATCAGTACACAAAAAAATAAAAATCCAATTTCCTTTCATTGATATTCATAAGCGGCGTTTCGCCCCTTGTCTGTCTGCAGACTAGGAGTTGCCCGTAAGCAGTTAGCAGTCAGCTATATCTACCCTCAAATAGGGGTTGATGCGATAATAGAGACGTTCAGATCAAATTTAGCGTGATTGCGATTTCAGCGCCGTCCTTAAGTGCCGCGGAGAGACTTGGAACTAATTCTCGTCCTCATTATTGCGCGAAATAAGAATACTTTATGAGATATTATGGCCGTGTAACTCGATTATAAACGAGCTGATGAAAAATTGAGCTCTGTAACATTACATTCATTCGCATCTAGTAATAAATTGGGCCCATTACTTGATATGCTCGCGGTGGGCGCAGAGCACGCCTGATGGTAAATTGTACAATTCAAGATGAATACGTCATACACGTGGTTTTATTTTCCCAATAACTCAACGTGTTCTCAATTATTTCCCAAGATGGCTGCAAACAATAAACACTTCATCATTGTTGTTTAAGGCTGTTATGGTCCGGTCGTGGCTAGAACCCATTCTGCTGTCGAGTTCGGCCTGCCAGAAGCTATGTCTTTGCCGTGTCGCGCACTTTTATTTATTCCCGCATTTCGAACAGCCATATTGCTCTAGCTTTACGTCTCAATCTTCCAACTTGGCTGGCTCTTCTCACGAGGACCTTATTTATGCAGTTATGAACCGCTTATGACATGGTACGACTTTTCGTACCGGTGCTTCTCCATTCCTCTACCTACCTACCTACATTTTACTATGACTACTCTCGTTGGATACGACGGGAAGGTGTTCGTGTAAACCGCGTGAATGTGCATCGTGCATCCGTGCATGCACGTAGAATTTGTTAGATTGGAATACAGCCAGGAGGAAACTTCGTGATTGCCGCTCAAAAATTATTGAGTCCTCGCAGTTTCAATTTTCTGAAAATGGAAAAAATCAGTTGCAGCAAATGACTTGATGCAGTTAATGTAGTGTCGTCTCTAGGTATTATTATAGTATTTTATAAAATTACATATTTACTTTTTATTAAAACGCACATAAATTTTTTAAATCCATAATTATTTAATTAAAATTAATTAAAAAAAAACACAAAATTACTAATTAAAAATTAATTAAATTATGATAACAAACCATAATTGGACTTAACAACATCGTGGTGTAATATATTTTCGAATGTAAAGTTGCGCCCGTTGTCGGCGAGAATATTTTTGTACTGTGAAAAGATTCTCTGGATATCACACGACACTATGGTACAAATTCATAATTTACAATGTCAATGATATTTAAATGTTCATCTCTTGAGTCAAGGGCTGTTATATTCTTCAGTTGTTGATAGCTCGCATTTTTTGACAGCACTTTTTTTAATTTTTTATTAAATCCTTTTTCTTGAATTTAGTTACACCCCGACACATATCTTCTACTATTTCAATGCTGTCTGCTAAAGATAATCCCTTCGCTTCTAGTTTAGAGATTGCAGTTGAAATGCAAGCCAAATTAGCTTAAATAAAAATAAATCTTCTCGAATGCCTTTTTTCTCAGAATACCTTGTGCTTCTTTAATACCCTGCGCTTCTTCACAGTCGAATTCATTAACAACTTTCTTCACAATCCACTCGCACTTTTTCATATAAAATTCCAGGCTGCCACAGTAAGCTTAGAGAGTCGTTGAAGAAAGCAGCAATTGTTGAATTATTCACTTTGTCCAAAACTCTTAAAGTCAGCAGATATGATTTATTATTTTCTTCGTTAACCCCTAATATACCAAACATAAAATTTGCTACGGATCTTTGTTCTGCATCGGTTGTTTCATCCAAAGACACCCACCTACTGTGAGCCTCTACTTTTTCTTTTAGACAGTGTAATGTTGCTGCATATAACTCGGAAATACATTTTCTTCGTAATGTCGATTCGTCTGAAATATTCTGTTTCGTGTACTTTTCCAAATAATGCAAAGAACTTCATTCTTTAATTTAGCCAACATATTTCTTATAGTACTTATACACTTTTTTCTTTCGGCATCTTCAAGACGTTAACACACTATTGGTACTAGTAGACAACTGATTGTTGATGAAATGATGAAACTTGTGTTGTCAACTTTAACAGGTTTTCCCGTTAACGCAACAGGGGGCTTAAACACTGGTAATCTTCTTAGCATTTCGAAGTATTCCAGTTTTGCGAAGCTTAACAACTAAGAAAGTACCTACTTATTCAAAATACAGAATGCATGAGTTTAGAAGAATATTTAAATTTTCTGGAAATTCCAAACTGCTTGAATCTGTACTTGATGATAAAAAATTGTATAAATATGCAATTTAAACAGAAACTGTTGCAAATAATGCATTAATGCTCAAAACTTCCGCGCTCAACGGCTTAGGCTCTAGTTGCAACAACATAAAAATTTCAAATGGTAATACACACCTTGTGATGTCTCATGGAAAAGCTCGTACAAAATCGTCAGCTGAGGGAACATGGCACTTTTAATACAGGACATGCAGTCCGCCAAGGAGTTGTCCGTAGACCCATAAAGGATGATGAACAAGTTCTTGATTTATTACAAGAAGATACGTCTTTAACTATGTGAAGAATTGTATTACGTACTGAAATATGTACAAACCAGGTTTGGAGAATAATAAGAGGTGCTCGGTGCATCGATATCATCATCAAAGAGTTCATCCTCTAGGTAATGATTTTGACGCTCGTTTAAGAATTTGTAATTGGGCATAACATAATCAAAACCTACCACATATTTTATTTCACATGAGATAGTATCAATAATTAATATAATTTTCATGAATGGGCTGCAGAAATTCTCTCATTTAAGAAAACGCTGGTATTTTCAATATAGATTTAGTGTTAATATGATAGCTGGTATTCTTAGTGATGGTCTGATTGGACTATTTGAACTTCCACACAGTTTTAATGGTGGGAATTATGAATATTTTCTAGAAAACTCTTTACCCTTGTTACTGGAAAATGCGCCGTTACAGATTAAACGTGCAATGTGGTATCAACACGATGGGGTACCTGCAGTGTCTTGGTGTTAGAGCTTGGATTAATTCACATGTTCCGGGAAGATGGATTGGGGTAGGAGTACCCGTAGTATGGCCACCGCGTTCGCCGGACCTTTCTTCATTAGATTTTTATCTTTGGGGTCACATGAAACAGATTGTTTATGCAACTCATATGCAGACGGTAGAAGAATTACGTCAAAGAATACAGCAGGCCGGCGATGATATTAGGAATAATCCAGCAACCATATTAAGACCGCAGCGATCTTTTCTGCGACGTACGGCTTTGTGTATCTAACACAATGAAGATAATTTTGAACATTTATGTAAATAGAATAATAAAAATGTATTAAAAAAAGATTTATTTCATAATATTCGTTGAACTAAAATTTTAGCCACATAAATTATGAAATAAACAATAGCTCGTTAACGTTTACGTTTAGGATATATGTTTATATGGACTTTCCGCCTCTAAATAAGTTCTTGAATTCATCTTCGTAATATTGCCGGTATAGTTTGGGACACCCTGTATGATACATTAAACCAAATAATGAAATTTATATTTTTATTATTTTTCATACTTATTTACCCCAATTCTTTATTGCTCTCTCGAAATCATTTTAAACAATCACGGAAAATATCTCCTATTTAGTCAACCAGTGCTAATAGCACTTAACAACAAATGTTTACACCAATTGCGGTTGTCGATTATGGAAAAATAATTTGTGCCTCATTAATCTGCTCTAAGTAAAACCACATTATTGCTTAAAGTCCTAATCGTGTTATCCATTGAAAACAGTTAACACAATCACTTCTAAATTGAAGGCAACGGGCGGTACAAATTACAAAAGCAAACTCACGGCCATTAACACGCGTTTAGAGCAACCCGAACTGTTTGCCGGACAATTTTAAGCAATCAAAACAAGTACTTTCATTGGTTAAGTGTGCTCAATAACAATTACCAGCGGTAGAAACTTTGCACCTTGCTCTTAAGTTGGATGAGCTCGCGCCAGATTTTATTAAGCCGTGTTAATTCTTTTAGGCCAAAGGTAAATGTTGATTTAGCCCAAAAGTGTTTGTTCTAGAGCACGAGCTGTATCATTTCGGTAATTAGGAGAGAACAGAATGCGTGATAGCTTTGTAGGAATGGGCATTAGCAGCACTCTCTGGACGGATGCGTTTGGTTGCTGGTTTTATTAGAGGAACCCTGTTAATAATACATTTTACGTAATTTCTAAGTAGTTGACGCTAATGGACTTTTGTTTTCTTTATAGTGTTTTTAAAACCGTTTCGGATAACTTTATTAACGCCCAAGAATTGTTTACTAGGAGCGTGTAAATTATCCTTAATAGGAATCGGCTAATTCTAGTTTAAAATGTTTACAAATTTTATAATAATTACATACATTAGAGAAGTACAAGGGTCGTATTTATACAGGGTGACGTAATAGTGCGATTTTGTTTCCTAATGTCTTTATTTTACCAACTTAGAGAAAACTTTAAATACAAAAGTTGTTTGTTTCATTACTGTCCATAACTTAACAATGCTGACTATACAAGGTATTTTGTTTTAGTGGAACAACGGACAACTTTTTTATTTTATTATTAAATAGAAAATCCTGCATATTCTACATTTTTTGGATATCTTAAATCTTTTATCTTTACAATGATATACGGTTTTAGGTATCTATCGCTAATGGTTTCGGTAATAATTAACTATTTTCTTAATTTTTAAAAAATTACGGCCTGTGTTTAACAGTTAAAGAACGGCATACAATTTTTCAGTATTCGTTTTTGCAGTTTACGCAAACACACATTTTCAGTACTGTTTGGAATTTAAATATATTATAGACGATGTTCCTAATTTACAACTACATTCAATAAAATTTAACTCCCAATATTTCATAGTTTTTAAATAGAACACCCTGTATATTTTCGACCTTGTCGTTCAATGACCTTTAAACGCAAATGCGGTTTTATATGACTTACGTTTTCAGTTTTGAAAATATTTAGAAATTATTATTAGAAGAAACAAAAATTTTGGTAATAAAATGTAATATTATTTTGTTTTAAAAAATATATTATTGAATACAGAATTTTATAAAAGTTGAGTATTTCTGACATTTTAAACTACAAATATTTGTATGTTTTACCGCGCTTTTTAGAACAAAAACGAAATTAAACAAAAACGCAAGGAATCATCGAGCTTTAGTTAAAACAATTTCTAACTGTCAACAAACTACATAGGTAGAAAGGTTTCATATGACTTGCGTTTTTCGCTTTGAAATAACAGTTATATGGAAATAACCAAATACAAAGTATGTTAACATCAAAATATTTTTTATTGAACAGCTGCAAGTTCCAAATAATTAACACTGCTGACTACCGTTTGAAATAAACAGTAGGGTAAGACAGGGTGTAACTTCTCAGCACTATTGATTAATGTACCGTGAGTTCAAAAAGTAATTACATAAAGGTTGGCCATGGAATAATAAAATAATGTCTAATGCAAGCTTTATATACCAATTGACGTTTAGACACAGCCTATAAACTTATGACAACAACAATAGTGATGACAGTTAATGAATTCTAAAGCTTGCTGTTGAAATTACTTTTATTTTATATGGCCAACCCTTATGTAATTACTTTTTGAACGTACACTTAGTATTATGTTATGAGCAAAAATCCATTAAGAACCACATATAAAATTATAGTAAGTGCTCTATATGTCGGCCATTTTCTTGAACACACAAAGGAATTGTTTAGACTTCTCAACATTGCAGGTGTTCTATCTCTAAAAGCATGTTGAATTCGCATTCGCGTAACTTTTTTCGTCATAGGGGGAATTCTGTAAACTCTATGTTCTACAAACTCTTACAGAAAGAAATCTAATTTGGCCAGGTCGGGGGACTTTGCCGGCCAAGTCACTGGACCTCCTGCCTTAATCCATTTATTGGGAAATTCAGAGCTTCTAACGTTTCTAACGTCCAAATTATAGTGTAAAGGAGCTCTATCATGTTGCAGCCATAAGTCCTATATAATGTTTAACGAAATATTTTGTGACAAATCCCAAAAACTGTGTTCTAAAAATTGTAAATACAGTTGGCAATTCCGGTGTCTAGGAACATCCTGTATACAATATTTAAATTCTAAACAATATAGTAGGGGAACCCGGGCAGAACGGGGTACCGGGGCGGAATGAAGTTGGACGTTTTTCGGTGTCAAAGAGGTGCTGCCAGCGCGCGGCAATAAGTAGAACTAGACCAACCTGTTACTGCTCAACTACAGCAGCCATGTTAATCTGGTTTCCTTGAGCGTTGGTGTGTGAGGTTTTCGTTCTGTGATTTTTTGCTTCTGTATTGTAACTTCTGATGATTTTGTAACCAAGGTAAGTACATACTTGTTTACATTACAACTATAATTAGTACATGCTTGAAGTATGTTTAATAGTCTTTAGTTTCGTGTAGTTAAACGTTTGTTTACATATCTTTCTCGAGTGACCTTACCTCCCTAACCTGAATCGTGTCTCTGGGGCGGAACGGGTGGGGCGGAACGGGTGGGGCGGAATGGGGAAGTATACCATTGTGTCCCGCAAAGTTTTTAACTAAGAGATCGTTTTTAGTACGCCCTTAATGTTTTTTTCTTTCAGTTTCAGATGGTTCGAGACTATAAGAAAAAAACAAATAGGCAATCATGGTCTACTGAGGCAATGAACTATGCTGTCGAGGCGGTTATTTCTGGCCAATCTGGGTATTTGAATGCTTCGAACCAATTTGATGTTCCCCAGTCTACTCTGGAAAGATACGTTAAAAAAGAAGGGAAAACCCTGACTGAAAATTGATGAAACGGTTGGAAAATTTAAAAACATATTTACGGAAGAGCAGGAACTTCAGCTCGTTAACTACTTAAAAACTATGGAGGCTAGGTTATTCGGTCTAACAATGAAAGACTTGCGTAGCTTAGCTTATCAGTTGGCTGTACGAAATGTATAACGGTATTTTCGCCTAGGTTGTCCGCAACCCATTTCGCACTGGGCTCAGGAGTGCATACTTGGAGTTTCCCTCACTCTTCTCAGCATTTTAGGAACTGCGCGTGTTTGATTTTAGAAAACAGGATTTCCGGTGATTTATTCTCTGCGTCTGACAGAAAACGAACGTATCGTTGAATTAGATTTTCTCGTTAAAGTGTGTGTCACTTTGAGTTCTTCTCGATTTTCTAAGGAAATCTTAAGTTATAACGTGATCTATTGTAGATTGTTAGAATTACGTTATTGGCATTTATGTCGCTTTGATCAACGTTTCGATTCTATTGAAGTTTTGTCGGGTCGATCGGAGTTTTACCGATTGGTAAGTTTATCCTTTGTTTAAGTTATGGCTGACCTAACATTTCCTTGTATTCGAATTTAGACAAGTTGGGGACGGCGAGATTTAATCGAAGTTCTCTGTACTTTCCATTGTGTTGGATCTGCTGCGTGCAAACCAGTTAGCTTGCGAATAAACCAGGTGTCGAGCACGAGGCCGTTGCAAGAAACAAGAACCAGATTCCAGATTAATCAGGGAAGTGCACATTAATTTTAATTTCGACGATTTTGGAGTCAATGTAAATACTCTTTGTTTATGTGTACGAAATTCTTTATATTATATACAGGGTAGATAAAACTAAGTTGTAATTTGCACCGTGTGTTTCGAATTATTTTATTGTCAGGCGTCAAATGGCATTGGTCATAGATTTCAAAATGGAATCGCAGGCCAAGATTGGGTCAATGATTCCTTAAGAGACATCTTACTTTATCTGTTCGCAAACCCGAAGCATCTTCTGGTGCAAGAGCCATGGGCTTTAATAAAGTACCTGTAGATAGTTTTTTGTTCGTTGCTAACGAATTTACTCGACAAGCACAAATTAATGGCTTCTCAAATATTTAATTTTGATCAAACAGGCGTTTCAGTGAACCCTAAAAACCAATCAAAGATTATAGCTTGTAAGGGGAAACGTCAAGTCGGATCGTTAACATCCGCAGAAAGGGGCGAAATTGTAACCTACCTTATTTGTATGTCGGCAAGCGGAATTTACATGCCCCGATGCTCATTTTTCCTCGAAAGAAGAAGCAGAAAGAATGTGAGCTAGGATTGCCACCAGGAGGTTGGGCTGAGGTGTACAGCACTGGATGGATGACTGCTGAGTCATTTCTTGTATGGTTTCGAAAATTTGTTTAATTTTCTAAGGCGTCAAAAGACTTCCCAGTTCTTCTTATATTAGATGGCCACTCAACACATACCAAGAACCTTGAGGTTATAGACTACGCGAGGGAGAGTGGCGTTTCGTTGCTATGTCTACCACCACATTGCTCTCACAGACTTCAGCCACTTGATGTTTTTTTTATGAAGCCTTTAAGTCTTCATTACAGCGATGAACTTCCAAAATCGCTACGAAGCAACCCAGGGAAAGTCGTAACTCTCTTTCAAATTTCAAAGCTTTTTGGATCAGCTATTATCCAAAGCGCAACAACGAAAACTGCTATTAATGGTTTCCAAGCTACAGGAATATGGACAACTGACCCATCCATGTTCACCGACGCCGATTTCTCCCAGAAGACACAACTGACATCAGACTTGGTAGACCTTCAAATAAAGAGGTGATCATATCTGGAGCTGGACAATTGGAATTGCCTTCGCCTAGCACACCAGTTCAAAAAGGCCTGCCTATCAGGTTGGATGATAAAGCTGGCGAGGATTCAGCCAATTCTAATGATGACACGCCGACTAAGAAGGTCCAATTCCAAATCCAAATCATGTTTCACCTGAAATTTTAATGCCTATTCCAACAGTTAAAGAAAGCACGAAAAGGATGAATCGGAAGAAGGCCGCTGTCTTAACAGATTCCCCATACAAAAAAGAGTTGGAAGCCGCTATTAAGGAAAAACAGGGTAACAAAATTGCCAAAGAAGAGAGAGCAAGGATAAAACTATTTAAGAAAGAGAATAAAATTAAAAATGGAAAAAAATAAGGAAAGTGCCTGAAGATAAATGGAAAAAAGAAGAAGCTGAAGAGAGAACCCAAAACTAACGAGAGTGATTCTGAGGATTGTTCTGACTGTGAATGTTTATATTGCGGTGAATTTTACTCAAAGTCAGTTGAAGGTTGGGTCGTTTGTTCCATATGAAAAAAATGGGCACACAATTCCTGTGCGGGAATAGATAGCGAAGATAATGAGGTTGTCCTAGAGTGTGAATTTTGTGAATAGGCTTAAGAAAATGACACAATCAATGAAAACTATAGGTAAACCTTTATAGTCACTTAAAATTAAATAAATATAGAGCAAACTTATTTTTTCTGCATTTCCACTAGTTTTATATATTTTTATAATTATTTGTCCTTACCACCCCGTTCTGCCCCATGCCCGGGGAAGAACGGGGCAAATGACATAATTTTTATGTTTTTGAAAGCAAAAATATTCTTCTTTTGTTTTCTTACAATATCATTGTATTTTTGTGGTATAATGTGTTCATAGAAAAATTTGCAGCTCTCTTAATTAAGCCTTTCGTATTTTTAAAACATATTTTCAACTTGGTACCCCGTTCTACCCCGGGTTTCCCGTACTTCTCTGAAAATGCGTTCGTGTAAACTGGAAAATTATTTTGTTAAACCGACTTGAAAAACTACTAAAAAGAGACCGTCATTGTTTCAAAATTTAGGAAAAAGTTAATTATTACCGAAACCATTAGCGGTAGATACCTAAACTCCTACATCGTTGTAAAGATAAAAAATAAGATATCCAAAAATTTATAATATACAGAATGTTCTATTAAAAATAAAGAAGTTGTCCATTGTCCCACTAAAACAGAACATCCTGTATGGCCAGCAATAATTTTAAGTTATGCATAGTAATTAAACAAACAACTTTTGTTTTTAAAATTTTCTCCAAGGTGCTATAATAAAGCCAATAGGAAACAAAATCGCACTCTTATGTCACCCGGTATGTTGGAGCCAGCTGTTTTAAATTTTCATACAATTTCCCATTAAAGCGTTTTTGAGTCACATATGCCTTGGTAACTTGCAGGCCAATTTACCAATTGCAACATTATTAATTTCATTATCTGTCAGTTTGAGTTGTCCGGTATTGTTTATTTATCAAAATAAGTAAAATCATATGTAATAAAATTCTTAGCAAAACAAAACAAAAATTCTATAAATGATTCCAAACAAAAATTGGCTGTATACAGGAATAATTGTTCTTCCAAGTCTAACTGCGAGTAGTAAACGTGGTCGTAAATCATTGGACTGAAGTAGAAACATACAAGTGTTTGGTATGGAAGACGCAATATTGAAGAAGCTTTATGAGGCGTTTCAGAAAATACATTATTCGGAATTCTGCATGAATACCTTGGCATGACAAAGGCTAGTGCGGGATGGATCTCGCGAATGTGTGTTTTCACGTTTTGGCGCAGTCGGCTTGGCGTGGACGATTTGGTACGGCCGGCTTGCGCAGACTAGGATTGACGCAAAACCGTTTGGGTTCAGGGACGGTTTGGCGTAGAACCGTTTGGACGCAAACGTATTTAAAAGTTAATAGTATTAAAAATCAGTCGCGAAGAGTGATGCCAAACCGGCCGCGCCGAAACGTCCTAGACCGTTCTATTCTGTTCTGTTGAAGGGGAGTAAACAATTTTAGGCATATTGCGAAGACGAGCCAGATTTAGTTATCAACTCACAGGTCACTGGAAATGGAACTTGGGTTCATCATTATGAACCTGAATCAACACAAGAGTTGATGCAGTGGCATATCCAGGGCTCCAGCCCTTCTAAGTTGCTTGTTCTTAAATTTGTTATAACTACTTTTTTCCCATTTATAGCAATCATTTTAAGTCGTTATAACGATTTCCTTGATTACAACAGCTCTTTCTTTATTGCTGCTTTTTTTTCTTCTTAGCTTCCTATAATATATAGTTGCTGTAGCAATTTGCATTCCAACTTTTTTCTCGTTAAATCGCCTAGTAAAAATTCATTATATCGGTTTGCTTTTGTTCTCTACAGTGTGTCCCAAAACGTGCCGCCAATATTTCAAAGATGAATTCAAGAACTTATTTAGAGTCGAAAAGTCCATATAATAATATGTCCTAAACGTATCCGTTCACAAGTTATTGTTTATTTCTTAATTTATGTGGCTAACATTTTAGTTCAAAGGATTTCTGAAATACTGAGCTAGTTGCCATGATCGCGTTTTTTGTTTGGTAACATTTGAACATCGTTTTTAACAAATTATTGTTTCTAACTTGTCAGTTTATTACTGTGATACTGAAGTTATTGACTTTTTCTTTGTATCCTTATTCCCACCGTAATTTACAAGTGATTCACAATGCCAATATTATTTTCAAATGAAGAATATCCCAATAAGAAAGCCTGATGGTAACTGGGCGCGAACTGACTCCGAAATAGCGAATGTTTTTGCAGAACATCTTGCTAGTACATTCACTGCACATCCAGATGATAATAATAATGATAATCATGTAATAGACTATCTTAACGTCCCATGTCAGTTATCAATGCCAATAAGAGCCTTTTCACCTTCGGAAATCCGCAGGGAAATTACATTACTAAACCCACATAAGGCACCCGGATACGATTTAATCGTTGGCAAAGTACTAAAAAACCTCCCGCGAAAAGCTATCGTGCTGATAACGACTATCTTTAACAGTATGTTACGCTTATGTTACTACCCCTTACAGTGGAAATGTGCGCAAATTGTCATGGTTGCAAAACCTGGCAAAGCTGTAACTGAAGCCAGCTCTTATAGACCTATTAGCCTTCTACCTATCTTATCCAAGGTATTTGAAAGACTTATACTTAACAGAATCATAGAAAACACGCCTACGGTTGACTTAATTCCAGAGCACCAATTTGGATTCAGACAAAATCATTCTACCACTCAATAATGCCACAGGATAGTTAATAAAATTAAGGAAAGCTTAGAAAAAAAGGAGGTATGTGCATCTGTCTTCCTCGATGTACAACAGGCCTTCGATAAGGTATGGCACGAGGGCCTGTTATACAAGTTAAAAAAACAGCTACCTGATCAAATTTATCTAATCCTCAAATCTTACCTAAAAGATCGATATTTCCAAGTTAAAATTGACGCTACCCTATCCAGCTACCAGACCATTAACGCAGGGGTGCCACAAGGCAGCGTCCTTGGGCCATTCCTATATTTAATATTTACAGCAGATGTCCCGCTGACAAATGAAACGTTAATGGCGACATTTGCTGACGACACTGCCATTATGGGTGTTGACTCTAATCCTGTTAGGGCATCTGAAAAATTACAAAATCACCTAAACCTCCTCCAAGATTGGCTCAAACTGTGGAAAATCAACGTTAACACTAACAAATCTGTACAAATAACATTCACAACAAGAAGAACTATTTGCCCGCAAGTCAGCATAAACAATGCTCCTATACCCATGAATGATGTAATAAAATACCTTGGACTTCACCTAGATGCGAAGCTCACTTGGAAAGCTCACATTACGGCTAAGAAGCGACAACTTGAACTAAAACTCAAAAATATGAACTGGTTGCTAAACAGAAGATCGAAGCTATCACGCGAAAACAAATTAATTCTGTATAAGACCATACTTAAGCCGGTTTGGACATATGGAATAGAACTGTGGGGATGCAGCAAACCTTCAAACACAAAGATCCTTCAATCATTTCAGTCGAAGACTCTCCGGATGATCACGAATGCTCCATGGTATGTCTCAAACTTAACCCTTCATGATGACCTCAATATACCTTTCGTAAATGACGTAATCAAGTCATATGCGATCAAATACAAAGATCGCTATACCAACCATAGCAGCCAACTTATAAGGGAATTATTCAACCAACCAATGGCAAACAGAAGACTAAAAAGGAAATGGCCAGAAGACATAGCTGTGTAATTTCCAGAGTACCGCTAATGGGCGGTCCCTGACTC
>JABXWE010104070.1:0-16447 GCA_014611495.1 Limonius californicus | reverse complement strand
TTAAGATATATTAAAGGTTCACTAGACATCAAACTAACGTTTAAAAGAGCTGATTATCATGAACTAATAGTTGGGTATGTTGATTCTGATTGGGGCAGCAATGAAACTGACCGAAAAAGTACAACAGGATATTTGTTTAAACTTTTTGAAAATTGTACAATAAGCTGGAACTCAAAACGGCAAAATACTGTTGCAGCTTCTTCAACGGAAGCTGAGTATATGGCACTTTTTGAAGCCGTTAGGGAAGCCATTTGGCTCAAATCATTATTATCCAGCATGAAAATAAATATTGTTAAACCAATCACAATTTATGAAGACAATAATGGTTGTATAAACATTGCAAAGAACCCTACATGCCATAAAAGGTCAAAACACATAGATATAAAATATCACTTTTCTCGTGAACAGGTAGAAAAGAAAAATGTAATGGTTAAATATGTGCCCACAGGTGACCAATTGGCAGACATACTAACTAAACCACTAGCAGCTCCTAGGTTTGTAAACCTCCGAGTAAGAATGGGATTGAAATAACATTCCTATATGTAATTTTATTATAATACAATGTATCTGTAATCCGTTATATTTACAATTTTAGTTGAATATACCTATAACATTGTTTATTGTATATCGTTAGACGTATACATGGTCTGGTCAGGTTTTACTTGGGGTTTTTCCTGATCCATAGCAATAAATGTTGGACCATAAATTTTATTATAATTTCCCCAGAATGGTATAATGCAGTCAGAGAAGTTTTGTTTTATGTACATGTATATATATAAATCGATTTTTGAGTGGGAGTGTTGGATTCCTTGTCTTAACAAGAACATTAAATACAAAAGTCGATGAGTGAGCTAGACGTAATAAATATTGTGTATGAATGGGTTGACTGTTTACGTTATTCTTTCTCAGAAGAGAAACATGATATACGGCAAAGCACCCAAATACTGTAAACTAATTTTAATTTCGTTCTTCGAGTTTTAGTTTAGTCTTTGTCCTACTCTGACTGCGATTACCACGCATTGCTATTAAATAAAGAATAATTTTATTTGGTTATAGCAATTTTGTGTTTTATTTCACCTGTCCATTTCCAACAGAAACTATTTACTAATTAATGAGATGCAGTTTCGCAATTCGTACATTTACAATATTTGTTTCTTACAATTTAAACAAAAAAAACAAAAAACAAAAAAAGTCACAATAGCATAAAAATATGTTTACATAACAACAAAATCAACAAGAAAAATAAATTAAATAAGAACAGAATGAAAAACACTAATTAATGACATAATAGATGTTCAAACTGCCGTCTACCTTGTTGTTCACATAAGTCAATCCGCCGCAGAAGAGAATTCCCAACACGACATGTGTGTGGGGTCAATATTCAATAATTCTTTCACGTAAATCTTCCTGAGTTTCTACGGAGTTTCGTAGACGCCGTTTTTACTTTACTCTATAATAAAAGGTAAACTAACGGAATCAGGACCGGACTACGTGGGGGTCAAGGATGAATTGCACCTCTTGTAATTAATCTGCTATGGAAGGTTTCATCTTTGTAGTTTCTTACAATTCTATGGAAGTGGGCAGGTGCCCCGTCATTTTGAAGCCACATACGCTGTCTAACATAAAGAGGAATGTCTTCTAAAACTGATGCAAATCCAACGATACCATACCACACTTTTACAGTAAAAATTCTTTGAAAGTGTACTATTTACCCATTGTAACTAAATGTCGCTTCGTAAGAAAATAGAATATTGCTTAAAAACAGTGACTCAGTAGTAACTTCGTTTCTTAAAATTTGCGCGGAAAATCATTCGACGTAGGTAATCATTTTCAGTAAGGTGTTGCACTAATATGGCGTGGTAAGCATGAAACTGGTTTACTTTTAAAAAATTTAAAAACTGAACTTTTGCTAAAGCCTACAGTTCTTGCAACTGCTCGTTGACTTATATGGGGATTACCAGCTACTTCTTAGATGACTGGCGTTTCAGCTTCTATAGTTGGAACATGTCATTGTCTCACCTTTGGCTTGGAAAACTGTCTACATTGCCGCAAATTTCTTTCCAAACGCCTTAAGGAATTGTGTGTGTCCAAAGGACTCTACATGTAAACAAAAATTTTTACACAAGATAAAATGATCACACTGTATATAATTGATATATTGTTGTCATCATTATAAACAACCATTTTCGTCCCAGTGTTGGGCATCGGTCTTTTCTCTGCCATAGACACACAAGGGACCTACAGTTTAATGTCGAATTCGAACGACGTAAATTCCGGAGAAGGGTTTTAGCATTAAGATTCCGCGGTTGCAAGCCGGGTTGGGAAATTGTGTGTGGTATCACAAGATTTTTGTACGCTACTTGGTAATGCTAGATAATCGAACCAGAATCGACATTTTGTCGCAGAAAATGAGCGAAGCTACCACTACACTTTTTATTGGCATGGACAGACCCAAATTATCAAAAAGTTCTCATGGAATCGTATCCTCTCTGAGAGCAATGTGAAGTTCCGGAATTGTACATGGTGGCAAATTTCGTGGAGCAACATGTCTTCGTGCATCCCAAAGCATGTTAGATCGGATTACTAGCAGGGCAATTTACTGGCCAATCCATTCTATGGATTCTCATTTCATCAAACCAGTTATCTAGGGTGTTTACTGAACACTATCATCCATAAACATGAATTAATTGTTCTCCCACTGCTACTGCATACTGGACAACAATCGGTCGCAGAATCTCATCCAGTTGCCTTGGAGCAGTGAGAGAGCCATTCTGAATGAGCTAAAGATCCGTCTGACCTCTAGTACATATCCCGGCCCACACCATCACTCTGCCAACTTCATATTATGGCCATTCCCGAACAAATTGAAAATTATTTCGTGTTCTAGGTTCACGCCAAATTAAACCAACCAACCATCCTGTTGCAAAGTAAATTTTGACGTGTTACTATACAACACTCATCCCGAGTCGTTGTCGCCCCAATTCCTATGCTCCTCTGCCTACACTCTGCGGGCTGTTTTAAGATTTGCAGTAAACGTAATGTAAACCAGTGGTCTTCGGACATATAGACCGACGTCATGAAACGATTTCTTCTTGTTTGTGTTGATACCAGGCTTTCAGTAGCAGCAGCAAATTCACCTTGAATCTGGGTTACATTGAGAGTTCAATATCGAAGAGGTAATGATCATCTATTGGTATTGTTAATGATGGCCGACCTTGGCTTTCTCTTCGTGGAACATCTCCAGGTTTGAAAACGATTCCAAAATCTAAAATGTACAATTTGGCTCACTCAAAAACTTGGGCAAGAGCTTGCTGTGTTCATCCAACTTCCAATTGACCTACGGCCCTCCAAGTCTCTAATTCGGAGAGACTCTGGTGCTTTTCCATTCTTAATTGCAATTAACGTGAAAATCACCCATAGTAACCAAGAAAGTGAAAATATGTACCGTGGCCAAGAGCTTTACTACCCTCCAGTAACGGTCGCGTTTTAACTTGCAAAAACAACTGAAGCGCGACAAAAAGCGTTCGGTTTCTTGTTTAAAAATGTTCTAGTTGAAATATAAAAAGATTTACAGGTGTTACTTTAAACTGCCTTTTTTTTATTATTAATGTCCTTAAATGTCCATTAATTGTGCGTATATGATAGCAGCTATGTGTTAGACATATCGTCAATTGGAAAAACTGTCAGTTATTAGCTATAATTAGATAAACGCTATCTTATTTACGGACAGTAAATGCAAGTACTTATGACAACGCTGATGCAATATGTTTGGAGAGACCATTTGTCGATTATGCTTATCGTTTCGATTGTATGCGACGCTCTGAACATTGGTAAAGTACTTCCGGTCTACTTAAAGTGTTCAGGGTTCCATTAACCTCTTTTATCAAATTAATCAAGTATTTCAATTACCTGTATCGTTTTAAATGCAACAGCAGAAGCAATTTCTCTTACTAACGTTTGTTGAATTAATTTCATAATGTAAGAGACCAGAAAATTTAACTTGGAATTCATGGCTGCAACTTTTCCATACCATAGTACTGTAAAATTTCAGTCAATGATAACAGGTAGGTTCCTTTAACGTAATATGACGTTAACTATTAAATTTTAAAAATGAGGGAATTGAAGTTTTCTTTAAATTTTGGAAATTATACACTTCGTTATACGAGGGGGTATTGATATCTAGTTAGCCTGAAAAGTTTCTAGTAGAGAAAAGTGAGTATGGTTGCTATGGTTGCAACTATGATGTTTTATAAATAAGTTGTCAAAGTTTGACATCCATAGGTTGAACGGTGATCAAACTGTGAATTTTTAAAATAACATGTCTGAGAAAAAGATGGAATTCGAAAAAATCGAATTTCGATCAGTTATTAAGTACCTATTTATTTTTGAAAGGGTTATCGGGCAAAGACATTTTTGCTGATATGATAGAAACCTTAGCTAATCAGTGTCCTTCATACGCCACTATTAAAAACTGGGTTGCGGAATATAAAAGAGGAAGATCAGATGTGAAAGATGAGCACCGCCCTGGAAGACCAATTTCTGTGACCACTTCGGAAAACATTGATTCTGTCCACGATATGATTTTAGAAAATCGACATATTAAGATTAAGAATATTGCAGAAGCATTGCACATTTCCTATGAACGTGTGTGTCATGTCATTCATCACGACTTGGGTATGAGAAAGCTTTTGGCCAAATGAATTCCAAGAAGCTTAAACGTTGATCATTTTGCAAAAGATTCCTCAAACTTTTTGGATCGGCTTGTTACTATGGATGAAACATGGATCCATCACTATGACCCAGACGCTAAAGAACAATCCAAACAGTGGAAGCATGTTGGTTCTCCACGACCCAAAAAATTTCGTGTTCAAAAATCGACTGCCAAGATTCTTGCTTCAGTTTTCTCGGACAAAGATGGGATAATTCTGATAGATTATTTGGAACGGGGTAGAACTATCACGGGAGCATATTATACTGAGTTTCTAACTAAATTACGCAAGAAAATTGTGAAAAAACGCCGCGGAAAACTTGCCAGAGGTGTGCCCTTTTTGCAAGACAACGCTCTTGCTCGTTGATTGCACTGCAAAAAATGGATGAAATTGGTTTCGAATTGGTTGACCACCCGCCCTATTCTCCGGATTTAGCACCGTCAGACTATTAGTTGTTCCCAAAACTCAAAAAACATTTGAAAGGTAAAAGATTTTCGACAAATGACGAAGCAATATGTGCCGTTGAGGAGTGATTTCCAGACCAAGACAAAGATTTTTTTAAATGGCTGAGAATTACTTTATGAACGTTCTGCTAAATGTATAAGTCTTAAAGGATATTATGTTGAATACATAAAATTTTGTTTTAAAATATTATGGCGTTTTATATGGTAGGCTAAGTACTTATCAATACCTCCTGGTAGGTCATCAGAAATTTGTAACAGTTAAAATAGCAAAAGTATATACAACAAAACAGTTACTTAAAAGGCACTCACGGAGATGAATGGTAATTATGCGAAGAATTAGAGACAGACAAGGGTGGGTGATATTTCGAGTTCAAATTTTATGCTCATGCAATTTTCATCAATAAATCATAAACATTTTCATCTTCTAATTGTTGCTATTAATTAAATTTCAAAGTACAAACTTGCCAGTTACCTAGTGAAAATGGGTTTGTGAAAAAATGTAAGCAAAAATATACTAACATTTCAGGAAAAGGAAAGAAGGAAATGTGAATCGTTTCGCATTCAGAGAATTTATGAAGGTATGCAATAAGCTGGAAAAACACCACAGCCCGTAACTTTTGAAAGTTGATAAATTTTAATAAATCGTAGCCTCCTTGAGAAGGCAAATATAATTTTTCTCGTTCAAACGAAAATCTAAAAACGCACGTGCTTGTGAATGTATATTGTAGGTACTTACAAGCGAGTTATTTAAAGAAAATGTCAAGTTGGCGGATCTTTCTATTTTTGTTTGCTATTTTAATTGAAACAATAATCCAAAGAACTTCTTGTACGTGCAGAGAAAAATTTATATAAAGTCAGTACAAAAGTTTTAGAACAGCAATTTACCGAAAGAAAATGATATACGATTGTAGTATTCAATTTTTTGAACTAATAGATTTTCATAAAGACGAGCTTCTGCAAATCGTTTAGTACCACTGCTATCATCACCTCCTATCAGTGTAATATTATATCTGCTTCCATAATTGTAGAGTGTTTATTCCGAGTTTGAAAGCATATGAACTGGAGGATCACACTTTTTAATGCCTGGCTTCTGAGTATACCCACAGTTATACTTCGGTAGTCTGTAAGTCTCTACCTACTCTACGTGAATTGTTCTGTGTGCCTACAAGAAATGTTTTATATTATTATTTAAATTATTTAACATGGAAAAAAATATATAAATACCCTATTATAAAAATTGTTAACTGCCAGTCTGAAATTGTCTTAAAAATAACTCGGTACCTGTAATAAACATTCACAAAGGTTCAATTTTTTAAGAATTTCGTTTTGTGCAATATGAAGGCCGAAAAATTATAAAAGCCAAGGTAGGGAAGTAGGGAAGTGTGGCATTACTCACGTAAAGCTGTGTGTTTATTTTGAAATGTGTAATTTTAGCCGAGAATAGTATAAGTTCTTACGAACAGTGTATAGAAGAAGGATCATAATACTACCAACCAATAGAATGGTCATCTCATTTATTGCTTTATGATTTTGTAGTCAGTCACCCGCACAAAAATAGTGTGTCCTGTCGTCTACTGAATTTGTATAAGAACGTCTCTATTCTAACCTTTTATGCTCTTCCGCTAAAGGAGAGCAGCATTACCGCTTAATTTTGAAGCGTCAAGTTTGACAAATATCATGCAATTTAAATTAAGTGTATTTTTAAGAAAGTGCAATTCCAAGGAACATATCTAACTTCTCGTTTCATTTGTGAATTTTTTCAAAAGCCCACAGTGTACATCTTTAATGCACCTTTATATTTATATCAAATTGTCAAATTCAAATTAGGAAACTCATGAGAATAGGAAATGTCTGATATCTGTCCTGTTCAGTTTTTTAATAATAATCCAACTCTGTATATAGAATATCAATTTGCGCAACACATAAACGTAAAAGACACACACACACACATGCTTAGGTTAGAATCAAAATCTAATAACTCTGGAAATATTCCTACATTATGGATTAAACTGCTAATGTGCTTGAAAAATGCGGTATTATTTGTTTTCCATGGTTTATATACCAGTATTAAACCGTTTTAAACTTATTTACCACGAAAGTACTATTTTTCAAATACCTTCAGAATGGTATCAGGAATTGACAACTAAAAGAATATGCAAATATGATAAAATTTTCTTCCTTAAAAATAAAGAAACGTTATGAGTAATGAAGTGATAAATAATAGACCTTGAATATAAAAATCTCTAAAGTTAGGTAATTTCATAGGCGTATACAAGTAAAATTTTTTATACATATTTGTGTGTATACAGTATACAACGAATTTAGATTGTATGTTGGGTGTATTTACTTTTAATTAAATTCCAAACGATTATTTTCCAAAGAGAACTGGTAATTATGTAAAAATATAAAAAAGTGTAAGTCTACGTACGGGTACGCCAATGTTCTTTGGTTGTTTAATTTTCCTTATCACTAGAATTATTTTCCACTTTTGCAGCTAACCAAATATTATAAAGAATGGCTATCAGCTAAAGGTCTGATTGTACAGCTGTTTTGTAATAGTTCATAATCGGCGTAAATAATAGTACTACACTTTGAATAATTTATTATCTCGCTTGGAATTTCTCACGCTTCAAATAATCACTGCATATTTTTAGCGCTAATCTAACGTTACATAATATCACACTATACAGGGTGTACATAGGCATCTCGGCTATGTTAAGAGATACGGAGTGGGGTTAAATTAGAAAAAAGTTACACAAATGTATGCCCCTTACGAAAATGTAATGATTTTCAAGATATCTTCAATTACTTCTGAAATATCCTGAAAATCCGAAATTTGTCTTTTTTGAAAACCCCTACTAAGTTTTTTATTATTCAAGCTATACAGTTGAATTCTTGCATAAGCGGACATCAGGAATTCAATTCCGGCAATTAATATTTTCTAAGCCCACTATTTTCAGAGATAAGATAGTCCATTTTTTTATGGGCACCATATTAGATTTTTACTTTTTTTAAATAGAGCATGGCTGGAGGTCAGCGTGTTAAACTTCTAAGCTGAAGGTTCTGGGTTCAATTCCCAGTACGGAACATAGAATTTTTAACGGCCGTTCTGCCTCGCAAGGCAATGGTAAACCAACGAGGTATTCTGCTTAGTAAATCTTATCTGGAGTAGAAGTGTTTACGCCTCCCGTGGTTCGGAGCCCACGTTAAGCTATAGGCCCTCTATGTCTGTGGCACTTTAAACACGCAACACAGGCGTAGGAGAAAAGATCGCTACGTCTCGTAAGAGATAAAGCACTCGAAGAAGAAATAGAGCATAAAAAGTGCTTTATGACGATGTATAACATGTGTACAATATCAACAATAGAAATAATGTTAAAAAAACAAGCAAAGCTATTGATACTTGAACTTTGATATTACCACAATACAATTAAAATGTATTGTCGCTGCAAATGTCGAACTAACTCACATTTTGTACTGATGCCATTAGAAGTTACGTGTTGTTTGTTACTTTTCTTACTGCTCGTTGTTTACTTTTGTTGGATGTATTATTGTTCTGTGTTTGCTGTTCTTGTTCGTTTTACTATTTATTCATAATTATGGAACGTTTTTCTAATCAAGAAAAATACAATTTACTGGCCTGTTGCATCTGGAGTCGTAGAAATAATGCCCAAGCTCAACATATATATTTTGAAACATATTCAGAGAGGTCACAACCAGGAAATACACGTTTCATATAATAAAAGACAACAATGGAGTTTTGGTGAAACATAAATTTCACACCTATCGAAAACATTTAAGTCAAAGGCTTCATGAAGATGATGGCCAAATGAGATTAGTATTTTGTAGATGGTTTGTTGAAAATTGCCAAAACGGGAGCTTCCATTCAAAATTATGTGGTCCGATGAATCATGTTTCGCAAACTGTGGGTTATTTAACAATATGTCCTAGGGTAATGACAAACCACGATTAACTAGAAATGTCAAACATCAAGTTAGATAGGGTTTCAATGTACGGATTGGCATATTAAATAGGAATATTATTATTATTATTATTATTATTATTATGGAGCTTTCACAGGCCTTATAGGCCCATCTCTTTGGTGTGAGGCAAGGTTAAGCTAGTTTGTGCAATGCACAACAGGGCCCGACTCTGCGGGTTACCTTGTTGGAGCGTAACCGTACTTAACCTGCCTGGTGTAAGGTGCATGCGTGCATGCATGAAGGCTTGCTACTCCTCCAGTGTGCCCGTAACATGAGAACTGCCATTAATTTGATCCCCAATGGTAACTGGAGACCGGGGCCCAGTACCGACCAACCAGGGAATTAGAAAAATTTTCTGAACCCTGGAGTGATTCCAGCCAGGAAACGTTTGGACTGTTACATCCAAAGCCTGACTCTCTTAACACTGAGCCAACCCAGTTCTACAGAGGAATATTGTAGGTCCAATAATTGTGAACGATACTCTTACATCTGAAATATATCTTAGTTTTCCTCAATATAGTGTTGAAAGATATCTTGGAGGATTTGGCCCTTGCTTCAACTTGCAATATGTAGTTTCAACAAGATGGCGCACCACCACAGAATGTTCACATCGTAACTAATTATTTAAATACCTGATACATTGGATTGGAAATCAAGTGTCTGTTACGTGGCCTGCTCGATCCCTGGATCTCATATCCTTTGATTATATCTTGTGGTGTTACATAAAAGATATTATTTATTCAAGAGATTACGACACTGTGGGGGAACTTCAGGCGACTGTAGAATGAAATATCCAAGAAATACAGTTTACTAGGAATGCTAATTTGTCTGGACTGAAAAGATGTCAACTGTGCACTCACAATTATTTGAACATTTGCTTTAAGTATCTGTCTTCATATTTCGGACATATAATGCGCCACGATAAGTACATGTTATTACAGCTTATATTAGAAGGGAAAATTGAGGGAAAAAGAGCAAGAAGCAGGAGAAGAACATCCTGGATGAGCAACTTAAGAAACTGGCTGGGACTGAACAGAGAAGAATTGATCCATACAACTAGAGATAGATGGAAATTTGCCATGTTGATCGCCAACTTCAGATTTTGAGACGGAAGAGACAGAAATCTGTCTTCAATGTTCGTATTTTTTGTGTTACTGTTAAATTTAGTAAATAAATGTATGTAGGTACTTACCTGCTACGTTTACATTGCCGTATTTGCCCCACTTTGCATTCTATCACGAAGGCCTAGTGGTTAACGCACTTGCCTTTAGATCCAAGCGAACGCAGGTTCGAATCCGGGCAACGTCGGTGAGATTTATCTAGCTGGGAAAAAATCTGAAAGTGAGCCTTCTGTCGGATAAGAAGTAAAGCCGTAGTTCTTGTGCCACTGCAATGTGTGACACATTAATATTAGTGTTGGAACTACCCCAGGCCCAGATAGGCAAAATTTGTAGTCAGGGTGGACCATGGGTCAAATGTGGCCTGAATGCAAAGAGATGCTTGGAAACCTGCGTCTTAGATCTCCCTCAATCAAACAACAACATCACTAATGGCTTGGACATTACTACCTTTATGTTTAATTTGGCTAGAACGAATTCCTTAAGTCAAAGTGCGTTTATTTTGGTGATATAATTCATTTTTTTGCTTTGTAATAATTTCAAAGTAACCTAGTAGTCCAGTCATTTTAGACAACAAAAAGGCTCTAGCTTACAAAAGGTCCGGTAGTTCTGTTTTTTGGATATGTTCTTCATTTAGGGGCCAGAAGAGAGGATCTAAGTTTTCTGACACCGCGGACCACGGCAACGGCCGCCATATTGGAAAAAGGGGACAAAAAATAGCATTTTCCGCTATATCTCATAAACGGTGAGTTCTACGACATAAAAGGCGGTATACAGAATTAAAGAACATAAAATTTTCTATAACTTTTGTACGAACTTTTTTTTTCTATATCACATGATTTCCAAGATACAGCGCTCCAAAGTTGAGAAATTTTATTAAAAGTCGCAAAATGCTCCGTTTAGAGTGAATTTTTTTCTCAATTATCGATTATTTGTTACTTTTTAACTTTTACTAAACAAACTCAGAATTTTTTAAGCATCTGCAACTAATTTCCACACCACCTGGAGGTAGAGTTTCTGGTGCGTTTGTTTTTTAGTAGTATACCCAGTAAGTCTAATCCACATTTGTCACGTCAGTTGTATTGTATAATCATATAATAGTCTATATTCTGGAAGGTCCTGGTTGGTCTATATCTATTTTATCGTCAAATAGAGCAATTGTTTCGTCTTCGTACACAAAATTTTCGTTTTCATTTTTTCGTTTCGTTTTTCCAAGTATTTGATCGAAAACAGATTGCGAGTCTTGCTCTTCGTAATCACTGTTAATCTCATATTCCGGTACATTCTGGCATGTCTGTCCATTACAAAAGCCACAAATATTAGAGCAATTTAACCCAACCTTTCGAAAACTACAAGCACCACCACACCCTTTTTTACATTTGCATGAAATGAAGTGCGATAAACTTCTAGGTACTGGATCTTCTGTCGTTGTTACAGGATCGAAACCATTCTTAGTGCGCTTCCAGCCCCACTCTTGTGGATATTTATCTACTCCATGCCATGATTGAAGTCGATGATATGTTCTGAAAGAGTGAAACTTTTCAGCTTTGGTAGTCGGTGGTAGAGGGGCAAGATTAAATTTACTTTTAGTAACAGATTTAGTGAAACGCTTTAGCGCATCTGATTTAACGTAGCTTTTTCAAATTCACCACCATACACAGCAACAAGGAAACGTTCCCCTGCTTCGGCGATAGTTTCTTGTTCTGCATCCGGATCTTTAAAAACTGTTATTAAATCGTTGAGGTGCGGATATTTCTGCATGGTGGTAAAAAATTTTGTTTTCCCCAGGCCGAACAGTGCTGAGGTTGTATCGTAACCGCCGAAAGCATGGAAAAACAAGATATTTTGAAATGCTTCATAATGTTTCAACGATGTTGGGGCGTATAATTGCTCAGCTGTTTTGCCTTTTCCTGGTTTTTACATATAAATGTTTTTAAAATCTTGTGATGCTGTGAGTCCTGTTAACAGTATCAGCTAATTAATGTCCTCGCCGATAATGATAACGGCATCGAATTGTGAAGCCAAACTAATGGCAGTATTGACAATCAATACGTCTGCGTCTTCCACAGATTGTTTTACGACGAAGTTTTTTTTCTCAAATTTTTTTTCAATATATGAAAAGCACGTCTATGCTTTATTTTTTTCGTTTGCAAGAAAATTTTCTTGAGGAACTTGAGCCGTCATTGTTTCCTCGAATACAATATCCGCGGAAATGTGTTTTCGGGATCGACGGAGCCTTTCTGCAGACTTCGTATTTTTTTGTGCAGAATCTGCGGGGTATCCATCAAAAATAATTACTGCATTTGAACCATGATGACTTTCAACGTATCTCGTGTAACTAGCACAAATAGATGCGACTGAATTATTACGCTGCCAAACGACTTTGTGTAGGAGATATCCTCCATCCACTACATGGATTATCTTATTTCCAAACTGCGTATCATGAGGAAGTGCTTTGAAAAGCGTGTATGAGGACGATTTAGTGCCCTTACGCATTTCTTCCTCTGTAAACGGCGATAAGGGGAACGGAGCCAGTTCAAATTGCTTAAAAATTCTCAGTTTGTTTAGTAAAAGTTAAAAAGTAACAAATAATCGATAATTGAGAAAAAAATTCACTCTGAATGGAGCATTTTGCGACTTTTCAAAAAATTTCTCAACTTTGGAGCGCTGTATCTTGGAAATCATTTGATATAGAAAAAAAAGTTCGTACAAAAGTTATAGAAAATTTTATGTTCTTTAATTCTGTATACCACCTTTTATGTCGTAGAACCCACCGTTTACGAGATATAGCGGAAAATGCTATTTTTTGTTCCCTTTTTCCAGTATGGCGGCCGTTGCCGAGGCCCGCGGTGTCAGAAAACTTAGATCCTCTCTTCTGGCCCCTAAATGAAGAACATATCCAAAAATCAGAACTACCGGACCTTTTGTAAGCTCGATATACAGAATGACTGGACTAATATAGAGGAGCATTTAAATAAAGTCAACCCTAGTCTGTAGACAATGCATATAATAAAATGGTGTTCATAGTCAATTGCTTCTGTTTTTACTGTTTGCGCATTTATGATTATTATTATCGTAGATTTATTATTTATATTTGGTGTTGATCTAGAAATGCTTGTAGTTACCAGGGAATTTAGTTGTAGATGAAGAACTACTTCTTATGAGGATCGTTTCATTTCTTTAATTATTTGAATCATACATAATCTACCATTGGCCATTAACTATCTACCATTCACCATCCAGTATCCAACATTTATTACCCATAATCCCCTATGGATCATCCTTTCTCTATCTACGTCGTCTATCATTCGTGAGCTATTTTATGTAATCCGCCATTCTTGATTCTTTTTATATCAATTATCATCCATTATCCATGATTCTCCAACGACTATTTATCATCAACCGTTCATAATCTCTAACTCGTCATCCGTTGTGCACCAGCCGTCATCCACTATTCGTTATCCGTTACCAGCTATTTGTCATCCGACATCTATGACCCGTTATCCATCATCTATCATTCACTATTCACATTTCATCAAAGACTACCCTTTATTTATCATCCAGCATACCTAATCCATCATCAATTATCCAGCATCCGTCGTACATCATTCACCATTCGTCCTCCATCATCTACTATCTACCATCCACCATCCACTATCTAGCGCTTAAATTATTTGAATTAGGAAACCAGCGGAAGAGAAATTTAAATAACAGTCATTTTGGTAAAAGAATTCATAAGTTTACCTCTGATAACTCGATAACTTGTGTCTTTTCTATCCCACCATTTCATGAAACTAACAATTTTCTTATCCAAATGCTATAGTCTCGTATAATTTCACCATCTGGAAGAGGATGGGTTCCACTTCATGAAATTGATGGGATTTTTGTCCAGGTGGCGGAAAACTTTGAAATTACAGTATGAGGAGCCGATTCATGAAGTGGATGTCCTTTTCATGAAATGTACAATTACATCTTCCAGATTCGACATAAACATTTTCATTTATTATATTATATTTTATACATTTTTATACTATCTCGCAATTTTCTTCGTATAATTATTGTTACTTAAGTCTAAGCCTTAAATTTGTACAAGTCCAAGCGTTTAATGGACGTACTCCATTGCCGCACTCCACATATATTTAAAAACCTTTCTTTTTTATGTTTTGTTTTCGTTTAATTCACTTATTCTCATTTAAACTCGTTCGAATGGCTTTTATCTTGTTCCTGGTGATTTGTTTCCCTTCGCGTTCCGCGGTTATCATCGATCCTTCGATGTGGGTAATCGTTGATGGAATTGGATATAGGTGGATGAGTAATATCGGCTGTAACTAGTAACTAGTGCTACATTCCTTTTGTTGTCAGCGTAGTCCTTGGCTAATCTTTCGTTTGTGTGAACAGCTCTTTCCACTATTTCATTTATATAGGTTGCAGTATACATTTCGAGAATGCCGAATCGAAATGATCTGTTAGCAAACATGGTACTAGTTGGAGATTTTAATGTTGTTGAATGCGGTGTCGTTCGATAATTTTGCAGTAACTCTTGCTGCAGTAATGATGGTCCATTATCGCTCTTAATTTCCTCCGGTATGCCAAAGAGTGCAAACATTTTGTTCAGTGTTTGGTTTACTTCCTCGGACGATGTTGATCTTATGATGTTAATTATTGGGAACCTTCAGTAATCATCAATTATAACCATGATATACTTTTTGTTTGGTAATGAACCGCGGAAGTCTAGTAACAGTTACTTCTAGGGGTATTGTGGTAGGGGTATTGACCGGATTGGTTCTCGTGTTGATTTAGAAGTTGTTGTTTGGCATGGCATTCAGTTTCCATTTTCTTTTCTGCCATCAAATCAATGTGTGTATAGATCCTACATTCAGAAAAGTGCCTCGAGTCCTTTGATTAGTGACAATTTCTGTTTCTCAGGTGGCAGAGCGCTAGCTTTCTGACCATATATGTATATATATATATTGCCATGATATTTATGTTAAATTAATCTAATTATTATTAAATATATGTTAAATGTCTTTATAATTCCTTAAACTAAACAAAGTATGCCATCGGAAGGTCTTGTAGATATGTAAAATGGATATTTATTATGTTAATTTCCATATGTTCACCTGAAATGTAGTTTAGGTAGATTATTTATGTCCTAATTAATAATAATTAATGATATATTATAGTTAAAAAAGTCTTTATAAACCTGTTTTTGATGAAAAGTGTTTCCGATACTTTTTACGATGCTTCAATTTAGGAATTCTATTACGCCATGTATGATTTGGTTGTGTTTGACGATTTGTAATCCTGTGGGGTGATTTGTTACTCGTTGTGGTTGATGATGTAGATCTCTTTGAACTGTAACGGAGCCCTATAATTCAATAATAGTAATTAATTTATGTAAATAATTTAAATGTATATAATTTTACTACAACATGTTTTGTATAAGCCAAATTAGTTGAAGATTGTACCTAGGAAGGTTTTTGTTAGGTTTGTTTGATAATTTGTGTTATTTGTGTGGATGTATTCGTATTTGATTAAATTTTGAATTTTTAGGTTATGAGGTAGTATTTAGTTATTTACTTCGAATAGATTGGATTTATAGGATGTTTATGTGTTGCTTAACTTGTATTGTAATCGTAGAATTGTGTTAAATGTGTTTTTATTAGGTATATGAATAATTTTAGTTTAATTAACAATAATTTGAAAAATGTAAAATTTGTGTAATTTTGAATATTGGCTTGTGGGATGTCTATTTATAGATATTTATTCGGGGATTCTGAATCTGGAAATAGTTTTTTGATAGGTTTAGGCATAAGCTTTCTATCCATAATTTTAGATTTATTTATTAACGCTTCACTAGTTTTTGTTTTGAAAATTCCGTTCTTCATTTTATTATGTTACCTGGATACGATTCGATTTTGTCAGATTTTCAGAGGTATCTGGCAGAAAATAATTGTTTTAGTACCTAAATGGCCATCGAAATGAATGCACGCATTTTTAATCAGCGCCCAAATTAAATTGTAATGCAAAGTTAATGTGATAACTCAAACTTCAAAAGTGAGGTTAAGTTACTTTGTTTACATAATGTCAAAAAGTTAATTGTACAACGTAAACAGAAGTTATGTGATTATAATTAAAGTGTTTTCTAATAATAAAGAGGTTACCTTATTTAA
>JABXWE010104069.1:0-15586 GCA_014611495.1 Limonius californicus | reverse complement strand
GTTATTTACTTCGAATAGATTGGATTTATAGGATGTTTATGTGTTGCTTAACTTGTATTGTAATCGTAGAATTGTGTTAAATGTGTTTTTATTAGGTATATGAATAATTTTAGTTTAATTAACAATAATTTGAAAAATGTAAAATTTGTGTAATTTTGAATATTGGCTTGTGGGATGTCTATTTATAGATATTTATTCAGGGATTCTGAATCTGGAATTAGTTTTTTGATAGGTTTAGGCATAAGCTTTCTATCCATAATTTTAAATTTATTTATTAACGCTTCACTAGTTTTTGTTTTGAAAATTCCGTTCTTCATTTTATTATGTTACCTGGATACGATTCGATTTTGTCAGAATTTCAGAGGTATCTGGCAGAAAATAATTGCTTCAGTACCTAAATGGCCATCGAAATGAATGCACGCATTTTTAATCAGCGCCCAAATTAAATTGTAATGCAAAGTTAATGTGATAATTCAAACTTCAAAAGTGAGGTTAAGTTACTTTGTTTACATAATGTCAAAAAGTTAATTGTACAACGTAAACAGAAGTTATGTGATTATAATTAAAGTGTTTTCTAATAATAAAGAGGTTACCTTATTTAAAGTCATCAAAGTGTGTTTTCTTTGGGAAAGTTAACTGAAAAGTAATGAGATTAAAAATAAGATGTTTGTTATTCATTCATTGAAAATAATAAAACTATAGTATGAAAAAGAACTTACCGTAATTAAATTGGAACATTTGAGTGTAATTAATACTGTGCTTCTGAGATTTATTCCACTAAACTTTAAATTTGCGTACTGGAAGCTGACATTGTGAAGTTCAACGAGTCCGGCTGATACAATGGAACTCTTCAACGTAGGAAATAAGAATGTACAGATCAGCAGTTTTCGGAGAATTGGTGCCTAAATTGCCGCAAACGGGACTGGATTTTCAAGATAAGTTCAAAATTTATCTATGTACTGTTATATTATGTGTTACAATTGCCGAATATATAGCCATCTAAACTAGTGGAGCCACGTTTCAGCCTACCTTGGGTTTTTAAGAGTCTAGTTAGATGCAAAAAGAAATAATTTATGTTAATTTTATCTGAGAAAGTAATCAGATTGGCGCCCAACTTAAAAATTTATTTTATAAAAAAATCAATTTCATCAATCATAATTATTAATAATTATTAATAAACAAAATACATAGCAATATAAATATTCAATAACTATCATAATCAACGATATGACCCAAAGTAATGTATACAACCTGTATATAATTATATATAATTAAATCAAATGAATCACACTTGGGTGAAGCCCAAGTTGCCACGTCCAAGAAGCTCACAAAGTCAATATAATCAATATGACACGTAAGAATTAGACTATGGGAGAATGACAGAAGCATTCGAGGTGACTCGAATGGTAGGAACCAAATTACGTTCCTCAAGTATGACGTTTGAAAAACAAGGAGAAACAGTCTAGCGGATTAAGCCCCTATATGACTAATCTGAATAAAATTACAGATCTAATTTCAAAGTTAATAATATAAAAATTTTATTTACCGCAATCCGAAGATTCTGCACGCTGGGAAAATTGTGTAAGGCCTTGTACAATACAGCGCTTAAGTACCCGGGACGCATTACCGGGGATCCGAACCGCGACAAAATACAACCCAATCCGCAAACATTTCTCGAAAAATAATTCTTATTATTGCAATGAATCAAAAATATTTCCCAAATATCTAATCTTTAACAGCCGGGTCACTACGGCAGAATACGCAAAAATGAATGTAATGTCTACAGCTGACAGCTAAATGTAAACAATAAATTTCCACAGACGTAATATGATTAATTCTGCTACAATAGTTGATCCTATAATACACTGAAATACGACAAATTTATATAAAAAGATAGATACACTGACTGAAGGTAAGTGATCTAAATAATTCGTTACTAAATACAATGTGAACAGAAATATTACGTTAACCTACAAAATTTTTAATTCACAACACTCAAACAAACAAAATAACATAAAGAACTTCTTCTAGGCAGTTCACGGGCAGATTTCGTGGACGATCCCCACGTCCTTCGGTTAACAAAGCTCCAAAGATCGAAGAGAACAAATTTAGAATTGCTAACCTGTGCTTATGTATGTGTCCTAACGGCCGGATCACAACAATTTCCGAAGGCTAGCGTTCCCCAGGTTCACGAAGACGACAGCTTCTACAGGAACGGCCAGGTAACTCAGGAAGGACGAGTACGGCTTCCGAAACAGTAAAATTCTTCTCTCGTCGAGAACCCCGAATAAACGAAGATCGTCTACAGGGAAGCGGTCCACGGGCAGCTTCAGAAATACGGCCCCAAGTGCTTGCTTCACTACACCCAAACCATGCGGCGACCCGTAATTGAATGATACTAGTAACTTATTATAATCGGGTATAAATCCCTCAAGAATTTATGGAATTTCCAAAATATTAAACACAATAACGCATAAACTCTCTTTTAGGGCAGGATGATTAAATTAATCCGAAATATTCGAAGATATAAATCTTTTCTCAATCAACCTCACATATTCACTAGCATACAGCTGCACCACGCGAAAGTCCAGAAGGAAAATTCTCAAAAATTTTCCCAACAGGAAACTCCCCCGCCTCAGAATCCAAATACACCTCTACACTTTCCAAAAAATATTTAAAATTCCCTATATGACAGGAACTAAAGAAATTTAAAATCCCACAAGGGCAAGACGCGCACCAAAATCTGAAGGGTATGCAACCAAACACACACCTAACACGTACAGGAAACTTAGCACAAAAATGTACACATAACAAACCGGGACAGAAATGGTACCTGAATTTTCTCAAGAGGCATCCTAAAATTTGTCTGAGAGAAACCGAAAGCATTAATAAAGCACGCGCTCTCATTACCGAGGAATCAGTCAGGAAATGGTTCAACGATCTCCAAACTTATATTCAGAACAATAATCTGGCCGAAGTTATGGAAGATCCAAGAAGCATCTTTAACGGAGATCAGTCAGGGGTTTCACTGTGCCCAAAAACTGAGAAGGTTCTAACCCCGAAGCGATGGAAGAACTTATATACCATTACAAGCGGCAAAGAAAAAGAGAATATCATCGTGTTCCTAATTTTTAACGCCGATGGAAAAGTGTGTCCACCCTTTGTAGTCTTTCGATATGTTCGTCCTCCTCGGGAATTAGTTGAAAGTATGCCACCAGATTGGATATTAGCAAAATCTGATAAGGGATAAATGACGGCTGAGACATTTTTTGAATATATTTCAAACGATTTCAATAAATGGCTTATTAGGAAATACCCAAACCTGTCATTGTATTCATTGATGGCCATAACCCATAAGAGCCACATGTCATTACCACTAAGCGATTTTTGCGGTGCGAAAGGCATCGTCCTCTACGTTCTTCCACCGAATACAACACATACAATCCAACCGTCTGACGTCAGTGTCTTCAGACCTCTGAAACAAGAGTGGAGGAGCACTGTAAGAAGATGGTTAGATAAACCAGAGAATGTTAATTTATGTGTTACTAAGCTCAATTTCTGTACTCTCTTTCAAGTAACATTACAAGGAACTGATACCACAAATCAAATAAAAAATGGTTTCCGCAAATATGGATTATATCCCCTAAACCCGGACAATGTAGACTATTCTAAATGCATGAAAAACACTTTAGAGAACATTTTTCAAAAAAAATCTTCAGGGGCTATTCATGAAGTATCTGATCTAGAAGTAGCTTAAAATGTTATCTGAAAAATTGAGTCTAAATTGTATTTCTACGATATCAATGTTGAAGTCATTTACAATGAAATAGATTAATTAAGACCGAGACTTCGGAATATTACAGTTGGCATAAGTCTGCCTTTAGAGATGCTAACCATACTTCCCGCGCAGGAATCATCTTCTGTGACTCGAATGAATCCCGGGAATTAGGAGAACGAACAATGCAAGAGCAACAAATTGTAATTGATAATTGAAAGCAATTATATCACAGAAGAAACAGACATGAATTTTGCGAATTATCCGGACGAACATACAAACAAAAATACAACAGAACTTAGGACTATTGCAGAAAAATCGCTGAAAAATATTCAAACAGATGAATTAGAAAAGCCCACTTCAAATAAAGTGAAAAACATATTGCAAAAGATTAGAAAGGGAGGACGATGAAAAAATGGAAGAAGTATATGGTAAAGCAGTAGAAGGAACAGGAGAAAAACTTAGTAAGAATTCGGTGGAAAATAGAGACCAACGGCAAGGTGACGAAAATAATGAGCCAAATATGGGGGAAAATGACGTTGAAATGAGAAAAGAGGACATAATTCTTCAACCGCTTGTTCCAACAAATGTACCATATAAAAATGTCGACCCATTTGAACCTCACTTGTTTTTCCCAAATGCTATGAAAAAGTCGGAAACAAAACCATTAACAGCAAAGTTACCTAGGGCGATATCATCTCATGCTTGGTGAACTATTAAAAAAAGGAGCAAGAAAAGAATGATACAGTAGAAGAACTGAACCTGAGGAAGGAGCAGAGACAAACCAATATGGTGCAGTTTGAAAAAATAATTTATAAAGGACCATAACACTTTCTAATACCATTTTCACCGAAGTGTTACCGTTTTAAATTCGCCGAACACTATATATGAGCCTGGACGTCCCTAGGTGTAGCAGCGGCTACCTGACCAGTAGAGAAAGTCGTGGGTCCTCGAAGAGGGATGTGTGTAGCGCCAGGTAGTCCACGCTACTACTAGGCAGATAACAAAATCCCAACGAGACAGACCACCAAATTCTCGTTGGGTCCAGGCTGTTCTTAATAAGATTAAAATGGGCATCGGTAATTATGTATCATATATTCAAGATAAATCCTCCCGAATTCGGTACCAAATTACGCCATACGACACAGCATAAATAACAATCTTAATGCAATATTAAATGATGATGCCGGTAATGGTAGTAGAAGTGAACTGTGACGTATAAAATATTATAAACCAACAGTAAACGCGAATGCTACCAGTATATAGCTTTTAATATTGATAATCATAAACAGAACTGCACAAATTACCTATCTCACAATCTTGGTAAGCTACCTGTAGTAGCAGCTTCTCATCTTTAATCAAGTTCAAGGTAGATTGAACAGGAGTCACTTACTCCGACCTTCCGGGTGCTTCCTTCGAGGATGACGGCCACAACCTCCACCAGGTCGCTCCCCACCGCATGCAGACAACCAGTCAGGCGCGTCAGTTAGAAGAAAGGAGCCGCTCCGACAAAACTGCGCGGTCAAATAGAAAATTTTAGGCCCGGAACGGCCGACACCCATACCATTTTATTCAAAATTTGGAAATGGATATCGAGATAGTAGCGGTAGCTCTGACTTCGGACCTTTCGACGTACGCGGCTACTGTAGTAACGTAATCCCCAATGTAAAGCCTCCACACAGGAGAATATGAGGCCTCGGGGATTCGAGATTACACAATCTAATCCAATAAAAAATCTCGACTCCACGAGCCACGAGTTCCTTACATTATTCTGCATTCGTTATATCCGGCTAGAAAGCCGCGATAATAAATCACCACGAATGTGAAATTTGAGGACACGTCGACGGAGCATTTAGTTTAACAGTTAAGTACGGCGCACGTCACTCTTTCGTGGCAGATTGACCAAGACTCCCTTACACAAAATCACCTTCCCCCAGGCGTCACCCCCCCTTATTCTAACGGTGCGTGAAATAACGTAACAACTCCCCCCTTACCAAACGAAAATTTCCCGAAATTTTCTCAAAGAAAAAAAAGAACGTAAGCCAATATAATGTATTGACCTATAACGAATACTATTAAAACTACGACTACAACCCTATATCTCCAATTATGCAGATACATTACTGATTTATTAAATTTTACCTAATCATCCGACGGATTTGGCCTTAAATCCTTGACATTCCAGATTCCTAAAATGCGATTAGATTGGAAGTCTTTCAGTTCGCAAGTCCACGGTGAAACGCGTTTGCGTACTAGGAAAAGACCTAAAAATTTCGCCGCCAATTTAGCTGTAAAATACTGAGCCGCGTTTGAAACTACATAATTTTTCCGCCACACCTTCTGCCCCGGAAAATATTTAACATATCGGCGACGTAGGTTATATACTTTTCGACTACGCTCATACGCTCTATCTAACCTAGCCCGTACATCCTTATAAACCTGAGTAAAGCCGTGAACACGAGATTCCAGATTAAGATTATCACGCACAACGGGAAGATCGTTAAAGTCATCCGTCATGCCTGGGTTAGGGGTTCCATCAAGGTTTATTTCCCGTCCAAAATTTATAAAGTACGGAGTACGGCCAGTGGTTTCATGCCGAGATGTGCGAACTGCACATGCTACTTTTTGTAAATTTGCATCCCAATTCCTATGATTATCTTGCACATATGAGGACAGCATTGTTTTTAGCACCTGATGTATGCGTTCATTGGCGTTCGCTTGAGGATGGTAGTTTGCCGTACACGATATTTTAACGTTATAAGTTTGTACAAATTTCTTGAATTCACGACTTCGAAACTGAACTCCTTTGTCACTAACTAAATAACTAGGGACCCCAAATAATAAAAATACATTTTCTTCAAGCATTCTAATTGGCGGTTCGTAGTGGGAAAAACAGAGCAAATTTACTGAAATAGTCCGCTACGGAAAGAATATAATGATATCCTCTAGAGGATTTTGGTAAAGGACCCACATCAATAGACACTAGCTCCCACGGTTTCGAAATAGTTGGGCGGCCTGCCATGAGAGCAGCTGGAGGTTTTTTGCTCTGACTTTTGGGCCAAACAAATCCTACATCGTTTATAATCCGAAATGTCTTTTTTCATTTTAGCCCAATAATAAGATCTTGCGATTCGATCATGAGTTTTATAAATTCCTATATGCCCTGAAGTGGGTGAATCGTGATTTTCCTTTATAATGCGAGCTCGATGATTTTTAGGAACTACGAGCTTCCAAGAGTTGTCCTCTTGAGTCAGTTGAGGGTAGGGCCTTTTCACCAATTTATATAAATTATCACCACTTACTCTGAAGAGTTGAGGATACGACGAAGGTCATTGTTGCACGCGATGCCTTAATTTAAGAAACCAATTGTCTTTAACGTCGGCAAATTTTGGTCATTCTACAACAGCACAATCAAGAATCGGTAAGAAACGTGACAAGGCATCTGGCACCACGTGATCTTTCCCCTTTCGGTGAATAATATCGAAGTCATACTGTTGCATCCGTACACTCCAACGAACTCTACCGGTTGGGTTTTTGAGGTTGTTTAACCATAATAACGAGTGAAGATCCGTGATGACAGTAAAATGTGTACCTTCAACATACGGACGAAATGTTTCTATTGCGAAAAGTACTGCCAAGCACTCTTTTTCCGTAGCACCATATGAGCGTTCCGCTTTTAGTAAAGATCTACTTATGTAGCTGATTACGTGTTCCCCATCCGGATGTTTTTGGGTTAATACCGCCCCTAAACCAAAATCCGAAGCATCTGCTTGTATACAAAAAGGAAGTTCAAAGTCTGGACAGGTTAATACTGGCGCGCTTACTAAATGTTCTTTTGAAAGGCTGAACACGTATTCACATTGCTCCCACGATTGAAATTTGCGATTCTTCCGTAACTGCTGAGTAATAGGCGACCCTATTGCCGAGAAGTTAGGAATAAAACGGCGATACCACGACGCCAACCCCAAAATGCATCGGACGTCTGCGACGGTTTTAGGTATAGGTAATTTCAAAATTGCATTGACTTTTCCTGGGTCTACCCTTAACCCATTATGATCAACTACGTATCGAGATAAAGCAACTCTGGTCTACAAAAATGGCATTTTTCGCGACTTTTAGAAGATTAGCTTTCTGAAGGCGGTTGAAGACTTCGCGAAGGACTTCCAAGTGCTTTCCAAAATTTTGAGTTACGATGATAATATCGTCCAAATAGACAAAAACATGAAGTTACAAATCTGCGCCTAATACTATGTCAATCAGTCTCTGCCATGTCGATGGAGAACCATGTAAGCCAAATGGCATTCTTTTGAACTGAGAAAGCCCACGGTTAGGCACAGGAAAAGCTGTAATCGGTCGCGAGTTAGGTTTTACCGGAATTTGCCAATAAGCAGATTTAATATCTAAGGACGAAAGATACGTAGCTCTGTGTAATTTATCGAGAATATTACTAATCGTGCTCCGAGACATTATTAACTGTCCGAAAATCGATGCAGAAGCGATAAGAATTATCTTTCTTTTAAATTAATACTATAGGAGAACCCCACGGGGACGTAGATTATATTATATCATCTTTCAACATTTTCTCTAGTTCATCAACTTGTTTTTGTATTGCTGGGGAAATCAGATAATAACGTTGTTTCACGGGTATTGAGTAGGTACTAAAAGTAGTACTCCATATTCATGGGTTCCGCGGATGTTTTAATTACATGCTTCCGATTCGCGCGGTACCAAACTAATGCTTTACCGCTAAACAAATCTACAGCCGAAGTAAACAATCTTGAATAAGTAACGTTTCTAGATTGGCGCAACTCGTCAACGCGCTTTAAAAAATCATTCAGGGACATCTCACCCTCCCCCTTAAATTTACGATTCCATTTTGCTGCTGGAACTGGCTTATCTGTATTTAAGCATTGACGTATATCAACCGCTGAAGCTTCATCTCGTTCGCCCTCATCATCTGAAGAGATTTCACTGGAGGATTCCCCCAGGCGTCACCCCCTCCCTCCCTATTCCAACGATGCGCGAAATAGCGTGGGTAACCGAAGTCCATGGAAAATTTGATGTTCAAAGTTTCCAGTACTGACACGTAACGATCAAAATTTCAGTAAATCATCTATCATATAGTGAATGAAAGTTACAGAACGTCTTAAATGGCCGACAACCGGCGCAGTCATCCTACCTTCTAATTCCTTCAAAGTGCAATCCTCCTTCTGTGTAGATCAAGAAATAACATAATTCTCTTTTTGTTATGTGCAATAAATAAATAAATTTGATAAAAATAGTTATAATTACGTTTCAGTAATATTTTGTCATTTTCAGGTGTACAGTAATCAATTTTCTACCGAAGAACAGCATCAATGGGAAATAAGTTCTCATTTTTTTTTGGAACTTTTGATTTCGATTACTGCATTGCTGCCATCTAAACCGTCTGGAGAACAGGCTGGATAAGGAAACTCTTCATCCATTACCAAACCAATCTGTTGTATAGATTTGCCAAACTGTTGTTGAAATACAGAAATTGCCGTTTCTTCGCCTTCCAACACAAACCTAGTAACACTAGCTCCCGAAAAAGTTGTATACAACAATGACGCAACGGTTTTAGCGGTAGGTGTGGTTTTCTGCAGTTTACAAATTTTGCCAAATGTTGATGCAGTCACTCGTTTTTTCTTTCAATTTTCCAAACTTCACTACTAGACTGCGACATCGTATCCTGAAATATCTTTTCTTTGTCCAGTTGTGCGAGGTTACGTAAAAATTCTGCAGACTTCGTATTGTAGGAGTTGGCTGCAGTCTTTCGACACCCTTTCCAAATTTGCAAACGCTTTCCACCTCCTGCGTTAAATTATTTATTTATAGTTTTTACGGAACAACCGTTTATTTTAATTTCAAAACCGTTGGTCTAGACTACAGAGGGTGCGCCTAATAAAACTATGCACTTTGAATATCTCATTTTTTTTAAGTATTAAAAGATTTTAAGCAAAAGTAATTTTTATTATTTGAACTAGGGCGAGTTTTATGTGAAAACCGCTTCCATTGTTTTTTTTAATTATATATTATGCAGCATTTGGTTCAGCTCCACAATCTATAAGTAAAATTAAAATTTTTGAAAAGAAATTGTCGAATATAAAATTATCTATGCCTATACGGTATGTAGAAGACAATACCAATTTCATGAGGCTGAGAATTAGTCCACCACGGTATAAATTTAACCCAGGAAGTATATCATAAGGTCCCGGGTTGTGCACATTCGTCGCCCGTTCACGTACGATCAGGAGAGTTAAGACAGTGTGGTCTCCGGTCAGTACTTGGATGGGTGACCCAAAGGTTGCGTTAGCGCGGCGCCTCTCTCCCACGAGGATTGATCACTATGGGTGAGTAGAACAACCCCCTTTATGAGGGAGGCCCTTGCCCAACAATGGGATGATGCGGGCTAATAAAAAAAAAAGTGTATCATTTAATTATAAAACGCCTTTCGTTTAATTCTTCAATAGACTGCTAAAATATTTTGAAAATATTGGACTAAATGGAATAAAAACAAGTGCATTCAAATGTTATACTTACTTTGCTGAAACATGTTTCATTAGTAATTCTTTATTTTGTCTTGGTTTAGATAAACGCAAATTACCTTTTACCATTATAAATTACGGTAGCTTTGAAATTGTACTAAATCACTAACAAAACACAAAGCTATCACTACCACCAACGAATGTACCTGCATAAATAGAAACCATTCCATTGTAATTTGCTATTTATAAGAGAATCGGTAATAAGCTTTTCAATAATTACGTAATTAAATTTGTATTAGGCAGACAAACAAAAATAATACTTCCAAGTAAATATGTACCAATAGGTCCATAATAAAATATAACAGTAGCAAGACTGAATGAATTAAAAGTAAAATGTGTGTGTGTGAAGTAAGAGATGGACATACAAAAATTATTTTAGTATGCTTGATGCTGATTTTAATTATGAAATACGTGGCATTATTCATTTTATCAAGTAGCAATAATTACACTCAATAATATATTAAGAGAGCTTGCATCGCTTTGTAAATATCTACAAAAAATGCGTTTAGACATTATTGATGCACATCAAAAATAAGGAAAATGATTATAGTATTTGGAAAATATAGGAAGAATATTCTGAACTGAATTTTATAATTGTGGAAAAATCTAAAACAGGCTCATTCAAAACGTGAGCGTGTTTTACATTATGAATACTATTAAAATGAAGAATCAAAATAAATTGCAAATAGATAATTTCGTTGATCTGAGACTTAAGTTACTGGCGCATCAATAAATAAAAATGAAGTTTTCAGAGTATGGACTTTTATGAGAGACATAAGAAAAAAATATTACATAAATTCTTTTTGTTTGCGCACTTCTACCGGGCACAGCTATAAGGACGATTAAAAGGAACTGTCGCATATTAAAAATGCCTTGACGATCGACAACTAGAAAATTTCTATCGAATTTGATGCTGTAATGCTATTTATGTCATAATCATAATCAGCATCAAGTCTACTAAAAGACTTTTGTGTATATCCATCTTTTTCTATCACACGTGTTTTACTTTTTTTTCCTTCTATCTCATTACTGTTATATCAAGTCATTCAATTCAAAGTTATCCTTAGTGACCCGTGCAATTAAAAATCATGTTTGAACTAAATACATATATTATTTATTATTTGTTTTGTATATTGTCAACATTAAATTTCCTGAATCTAGCTCAGACATGCTTTTTGCCTTTAAATTTGATCACTTGATATTTATTTATGGGCCCATCGGTATATGCGGAATTATAAATTTATGTACGTCTTCTTGGAATGCAAAATTCTTTAACAGTTTTTCTCTGTTATAATTAATAACCACGCTAGATCGATTTGAAAAATAGTTCACCCCATATACAGACAAAATATTTGGCATACAAAATAGACCATACTAAAGACTCCAGTTCCGCAGCTTAATCATAAATATATTTACTGGCTATCCCAGAAAATAGAATAGGTAGGTAAAATTCCTCAGGCGACAAATACAGATAGATATAAAATGGTCATAAGCTGTTGTTCTATTTGTGCATTGCGTTTTAGAAAGTAAGAATTGTAATAGGGTAGTGCTACGAGTTGCTTACATTAATTTCTAAAAGGAGCAAACAAGAAATCCGTCAGCTGTCCTATGGGGCCTTAAGATTTAAGTGCAAGAATACTTTCAAGAAGAAAGTAGGTACAGGTAAAGGTATTTAAGTTACCAAGTGGTAAGGTATTTAGTTACAGCAAAAGTACGTACATACATTTAAACACCGCCTTCTGCATTTTTTAATTGATTTCTTACAAATTCTGATTATGCTTTTTGTAACGCTTAAACACAGAATTGGGTTTTTTGAATTCCAAAATATTTGAATTAATCATAAAATTGTTTTGTATTTGTACAATAACTACAAAAATTATTTACATCCATGTAATCTACACTGATACACAGTCAAACCACTTGCTTTAGTAAAGGCAGGACTTTTTTGCCCAGTTTTGTTTTCAGTTTCAAAATAACCCTTTTACAATAACTTCAATCAATTGTGTTCAAGAGTTCCAGCACTTTTGCTCCAAAAAAGTCCAGAGTAGAGGAACTTCAACATCTAAAATTTAAGCTACTAGTTCACATGTGCTTTAAATACAGATTGGAATTTAACAGCCATCAAACACACTTATTTGAATATTCTGTATGCAGTAAAATCTTCATTCCACATGATAGTGGCTAATAACAAATTGCAAACTGCAAGATTAAAAGGTAAATACAATTACTTAAAACATTTTTATATGAATAATATTAAATTTTACAATTATTCTTCTTCCTCTTGATAACTTTCCTTGAAAATTATATAAATGGTTTACACAGTGCAATAGTGTGATCTACACCACACACAACTTCTTTTACCAATCCTCCTACTGCAACCTAAAATATCAACTTGATTAAATCTTGAAGTAAAATAATAACAATCAATTACCCGTAGGGGAAAATATTGGTCCGTTTCATGGCCAAAACCAAGGCAACCTCCTTTATTTCGTCCCCATGCATACAAATCACCATAATTTGTTATTGCACATATGTGGTTTGTTCCAGAAGCCACCTTTTCCACATGAGTATCTGGTTGGAAATCATTTTTGCCAAATAATACGGAAGGAATCATTATAGGTGTTTTTGAATACTGAATTGCAGGACCTGTCCCAAGAATACCATATCCCCATACAAATACATGACCTTCTTCTGAAATACACTTTTCAGTTAGTTTTATGGTGCTATATTATCAAGGTCTAGATGTGTATTTACCATTTACAATAACGCAAAATGATCCGCCTGCTGCGATGTCTTTAATTCTGCCCAATAATTTGCACATGCCTAAGTAAGTTGGTGTGCAAACTTGTTGGGAATTATCTTTTCTTGTTATTTGGGCATATTCAGTATTACCCCAACCGAAAACTTCTCCCTTATCTAAAAACAATGTACTTTAGCAATTATTCTCTTTAATTTGCAGTAAACGAACCACTTAGGGCTAAAACGAAATCTGCTCTGGAAGAAATCTTTACAATTCTTTCTGAAGAAATATCGCCTTGTATTTTAGTAAAGTGTGCCTCGCAATTATAATGGCCTAGACCTGTTTGTCCATCTGCACCCCATCCACAGGAATATACAGAGCCGTCCTCAGTTACTGCCAAACTATAAACAGATCACTTAACATCCAACCTATATTTACAATTAATTATTTACCTATGATCCTGTCCACACTCAACATCTACAATAGTTTTATTATCTATATTATTAATGTGATGGATAAATTTACTACCAGAAAAGTTTTCATCTGGAATAACACTTCTTCCACATTGTCCATATGCGTTATTGCCTAAAATAAACAATCCCTCATCTGTCAACACTATGAGATGAGCTCTTCCTGCAGATATTTTTTTTATTGTGGTTTTTGCAGGATTACTGAGTGGTAGGTGAATTGGTTGAGGGAAAAACAAAATTCCTAGGGGTTTATGGGCACGCACTTCGTGATATCCTAGTTGTGAATCTGTATTTAGTCCCGTACCATATAATTTTGCACATGAAGGAGAATTAACACCAAAGACTGTAAATCCAAATCCACATCCAACGGTTGTTACCTACTCAGTGGACATCATTAAAATTTAATTACTTTACATGTATAAACAAAAATATACTTCATGTCGTTCTGCTAAGTTCAATCTTTTCGGAAATCGTACATATTCAATTTCATTTTCTTTAGTTTTGTAAGGTATACCAAGAGCTCCTGTTGATATTGAACCCCAGACAAATACTCTGTTGTATGTACTTTTGCTTGTGGGATAATCGAAAACTGTACATAAAAGAAACATTAGGTTATAAGTAGATTACAGTCCACATACAAACTTACTTGGTAAATTGTTTATATTATCTGCATTAACTGGCCATTTCCGCCTTTGTGTAGAAAATGATTTAACATTCGCTTTCAAAACGTCCAGTATTAGTTTCCTAGGAATGATTTCAATCATTATAAATTTAAACTAATGTATTAAAACATAACTCAATTTTGAGGTTATGCAAAAAAACACTACGTTGTATGTTCACAATAAACCCTTCTGCAAATACATTGCTGTCTGCAAGGCATGTTCACATAATTCACAATTTATATAGGTCCAAAAAATAAATCTATAGAATTGTGAATACGATACCAGAAAAACTTGAGTAACATACAATGGGTGAGGTAGCTTTGATAGACTTAGAATAAGCCTTTGATAAGGTATGGAATAATATAAAATAAAACTCAGCTTACCATCTTCTTACTATCTACCCTTGAAACTATATACGACAAACAGATTATATCAAACTGCGTACTCCCACCCAATCAATCTTCTCTCAGACGGCCTTCAGGGTTCCATACTCTCTCTCTCTCTCTCTCTCTCTCTCCTTCTCCCTCTCCCCCTTCCTCTCCCTCGCCGTCTTCCTCGCCCCTCTCTTTCCCTCCCCATCACTGTGTACAATAACCGTGACCATGATATATAACCAATCGTAGACTTCAAACGGTCCTGGGAATTCCAAACATCTCCGAGGAAAACTAAGGGCCCCTTCAGACGAGGCCACTCAGCAGCGCTTCTCAGCAGCGCTGCTGATGGTAAATACTGAAATTAAATTGGACCTTTCACACGCAACCACAGCCACAGAAAAGTAGCGCTGCAGACGGTCTGAGTAGTTGGTTTCGCCGCTGGTGGCGACCACAAAAAGTGGCGCTTCTCGTCGCGAAACCAAGAATTGAATTGTAGCTTTCACACGGGGCTGCAGCCACACCACTATTTTAGCAGCGCGTTAGTGGCGCTGCTAACGCGCGACTGCTGGGCCACCAACGAACAGAAACAGACTGGTAGTCAGTAGTCTTTGCTTGAAACTGAACAAGGTGGGTTGTGTGGGAAGAATATCATCGTTGAAAATGACTTTGGATAAAGAAATGCCAGGGGAAAACTTCAACACAGAAGATTTTATTACTGAAATTGAAAAGTGGCCAACCATATGGGATCTCGGTCATGATGACTACAGCAACAAGATTGCAAAAAAGAATGCATGGGAATCTACCATCGGGAAATTTGTTCCCAATTTTACTGACATGTCTACGGCAGAAAAAAACTCTATTGGTGAGTAAAGTGGCGCTTTTATTTCCACAAAATATCAGAGTATTCACCCAACTTCTTGCTATTTAATAAAGCAAAGACTAACATTTTTTCAATTCTTGATAATAAATTAATAATATAAAATGCATTCGTGGACAAAA
>JABXWE010104067.1:0-18574 GCA_014611495.1 Limonius californicus | reverse complement strand
AGCCACATCCACTTCTACAGCAATGAATTCTGTGCTTTTCAATCTGAAACTCATTATTTGTGTGGGAGTAGTTCATATTGTAGGTACAGTTGGTGGTTTGAAAAACGAATGAAGACGTGTAATTTGCTACAAAGGCAGAGAAATTTCCATTTAGAAATAATACTAAATGTAACAGATGAGTTTACATTTACTCAACGGTTAAAAACTTTGATTCTCTTAGGACGCATTCAATAGAAAACTTAGGAAAACGATGATAACATTTTATTGGAACAATCTATAAATAGCTATTTTTTTATGATATATAATAAATGTCCCCTAAAATATTTGAAGGAAATCAATAAAATTAAAATATTATTAAATAATGACATTATTGGAAGAGTGCACATTCATACATATAATCAGTTCGTGTGTTTTATTTGACCACAATGTGCATAACAGGTTTGTGAAATATATAAGGTATAACTAGAATAGTAGAAACAGAACGCTACACGATCGTACAATATTCGTTTTCGTCAGATGGAGATGTAGAAGGCGTTTTGGCTAGCACAGGGAGGAGGGAGAGGCTTCATGGAAGGAGATTTATCCGAAGAAAATCTTGTTGTTACAATCATTTGTATACGTCGAAATAAATGGGCGCCACCCTTTTAAGTCACAGCTAAACGAAGATGCTCGTGAAAAGTACAAAACCCAACAGCTAACAAAGAGTCAACGTACTATATTATGCTTTCCCTTTACCTCAGTGTCGCTCACAAAATACGTACGAAAAAGAAATCACACAATAATAGCAAGTCATAAATCATTTAACAATGGGTATATAGTATATTAAACAAAATGTTTGTACATACCTCAAAATTTTCAAAAGAGGAACAAAGTCGGTCTAGCTATAAATTAAATATAAAAAGAGATATCGAGCCTCCCGAACATGTTGCTCGAAACGACACTGACTACGACATTTCCGAAAAAAATAAAAAATTGCATTGTTAATATCAGTTGGGTTTACAAAACAAGTACAGTTAGTTATTAAATTACTGCATAATAAAAAACAGCACAACAGGATGTTGCTCTATTTCTTGGGATACCTACTTCTATTTTCCACAAATGGAAGCGTTTCGTAGGCAAATAATTGCCGCTTGCAATTTATGCTGATAACTAAGTATATAGATAGTTTTTACATCAATTCGGAGATAGATCTGTGGAAGTGCAAAGGTTGATTGTCACTAGATCAATGTCCCTAAAAGAAAAAGAAACGGCGCGGCAGCTGAGATGAGGTAATTAGCAATTGAAACGAGAAATAAAGACTAAAGTTACACCATATTACGCAGCGACATTTTTCTGGTAAAACTAATCGTTTTAAATTGCTTACAAACGATGCAGAGAGGCACAGAGTTTTTGTGGCAATTACAAATATTCACGGAAACGTTAAAGGGGTAACAGGATTGATTTGATTTTATCTGTTTAACTGTTTGAAACGAAACGAGGAACCACACGGAATTCTCATATAAATTGTTTACTTCTATAATATATATAGTTAATTTGACGATGTACGTCGAGTTTAATTACAGGAAACGGCAGAACTTTACATAATTTATGTGCGTTACTAATTATTCGAACTGACGTCAACTTTAAATTATTTATTAGCAGAATTATTGAGAATGAAACAAATACAGAAATTGTGCAGTTTCAATATATTAAAAGTTTCGAAGGGCATTAAGGTATTCGATTACAGTTATTTGTAGTATTTATTGGAATGCTGCTAGGCCTACAAATTGCACTTCTATTTATGAATGATGCCTTATAGATGTGTTTTATATTTCCGATTGTCTACCACCCTCATTCAAGAATCGTTAATTAATTTCCCATAAACTTCAAAGTTATTTAATGGGCCTAGCATATTAAAATCATAGTCTGAGCAATTATTTTTTAAATGAAAACAATTGTAAAAGTAGAGTATTTCCGAATTTTAATCAAGAAAATGTTTAGAAACCTACTCTAAAGATTTTGATTACATTTTGTGCAATAATGAAGGCGTGGAAGCCAAAAACTGTTTCTTTTTATTTATTGGCGCTCTCCAGTTTGCGTTTGTTGTGTATAGGTTGTAATATTATGTAATATAAACGAAAATTATGAATGTAAAGCATTATATGAGCAATTTAAAAAGGATCTCTTTGGATATGTATCACTGGCGCTGCTAAGTACAGCATTTTTAATTTTCTGTTTGAGTAATAACAATCTCATAATATACAGGTTCCTAAAATTAATTTGTGTGATGTATCACAACAATTAATAAAAAAGAATTCTTACTTCAGACAGTAGAGCTGGTATGCAAATTAATATTATAAATAGGGTACGCAGTGAATCTTGAAGATAAACTGCTACCTACCTTAATTAAGGCAGCGCGTATTAAAGCTGCGTTAATTTTAATCATGGGTCAAATTTCATCAAAGATTATTATATCAAAAGTTTTAACGACAAAATGTGTGTCCGAGAATATACTGATTATTATCCCCACATTTCAAACGAATATAACTCTATAATGATTTTTTTATTATAGAGAATGTAATTTTAATTTAAGTTTTATTTAGTATATTATAATTAACACATTTTGGGTATGTATGTGTTATAACAGTTTTTCTGATCCTTCATTACTCACTTCGATCTCTTCTACTTTGATATACTTAATGTAATAATAAATATATCGGGAAATAATTTGTACAGTGTGAATTTGCTGCCAATGAAACTTCTGATATTATTCTCAAACCAAAAACGAAATAGAAAAGTTTATGATTTGCTCATCTATACATAGTATTGTAGTTTAAAGTCCACAAAACTGGAAACGGTACAAGTACGCCGCCAGTTTATCTACTTATTAGGTTATAAATTGTATTAGGACGTTTTCGAAACCGTTTCACATTACTACGATACAAAATTTAAAAACAAATGAATGATGCTATGAAAATTTAGTTAATTGTTACCACAAAAAGAAGTTACGTCTCCGTAATTATGCAACATATATTCAAGTATGCAACATAGATATTAACGATGTAGGAACTTCAGTTCAATTATCATTGCCTCACCTTGAGCAATATAACCCGGTTTAGATTCTACCAGCCTTGAAATAAAAATTAGTGTATCGTACTGTTTCTCAATAAAACTAATTTATGTTTATATAGGAGAATTCAATTTACATATATGTATATATAATATATATATATATATATATAGTTAAAGATGTTGGTTGTTGGGGTAATCGACCAAGGGCAAGAAATTAAACCACCCTTTGCTATTAAGCTAAGCTTTCGGAAAACTTTATTTCCTTCCTCAGAGCCAACTATAAAACAAACAACTGGTAGAGGAAAAACCTCAAAAACAGCATAACTAAATACTAACAAAGCTGGGAGGTTCATAAAATGAACGTGAACAAACATGACAGAACTATTTGAGCAGGAATAGCATTATTGTTAACAAATTGGTGTACACCCACAAAATTGAGGTTTAGAATATAAAATTAATAAATTATTACAAACATTTTAAAAAGAAAATACGCAGCAAACGTACTCTCTGTGATACAGAAACACGTGCAATGCACCAATGACAGAAGGTCACTAACTAGTACCAACCTAAGATAACTAAAATTCCTATCCCTGGGCGGGAAAATTTGAACGGACAACCAAAAAAAACACCCCCGTAATTAGAAGGTATTCCCTGATTGCCCATCCAAATCACCCCGTCCAGAGACGGAAATAAGAGAACAACAGCACCTAACCATTATCCAAATCCATATCTAAGATATGAGAATAAATAACACTAAGCTGATCAACATCAGTTTTTGAATTCATACTTAGGGGTTCTTTGTAAATGTGGAACATTTCCAGAAAAAGTCTGCCTTTGTTATTGTTTTCAATATCTAAAATTTTTACATCGTTAAAATCTGGTTGATGGTTCAAACTATTAGAGTGAATGGCTAAGGCACAGGAATTTTTCCCAATTCTGCAATCACTTCTATGCTGAGTTAGTCGATTTTTTAACCATTTTAACCAAATCGACTAACTCAGCATAGAAGTGATTGCAGAATTGGGAAAAATTCCTGTGCCTTAGCCATTCACTCTAATAGTTTGAACCATCAACCAGATTTTAACGATGTAAAAATTTTAGATATTGAAAACAATAACAAAGGCAGACTTTTTCTGGAAATGTTCCACATTTACAAAGAACCCCTAAGTATGAATTCAAAAACTGATGTTGATCAGCTTAGTGTTATTTATTCTCATATCTTAGATATGGATTTGGATAATGGTTAGGTGCTGTTGTTCTCTTGAATCCGTCTCTGAACGGGGTGATTTGGATGGGCAATCAGGGAATACCTTCTAATTACGGGGGTGTTTTTTGGTTGTCCGTTCAAATTTTCCCGCCCAGGGATAAGAATTTTAGTTATCTTAGGTTGGTACTAGTTAGTGACCTTCTGTCATTGGTGCATGGCACGTGTTTCTGTATCACAGAGAGTACGTTTGCTGCGTATTTTCTTTTTAAAATGTTTGTAATAATTTATTAATTTTATATTCTAAACCTCAATTTTGTGGGTGTACACCAATTTGTTAACAATAATGCTAGTCCTGCTTTAATAGTTCTGTCATGTTTGTTCACGTTCATTTTATGAACCTCCCAGCTTTGTAAGTATTTAGTTATGCTGTTTTTGAGGTTTTTCCTCTACCAGTTGTTTGTTTTATAGTTGGCTCTGAGGAAGGAAATAAAGTTTTCCGAAAGCTTAGCTTAATAGCAAAGGGTGGTTTAATTTCTTGCCCTTGGTCGATTACCCCAACAACCAACATCTTTAACTTCATATTTCTACGACCAAATACTCTCCTTCCGGGTTTATATATATATATATATATAAGCGTAACACTCCTGATGGAGTATAGCTGTCCCTTTCAGAGGGTTTATGGATCCAGTTGCTGGGGTTGATCAGTCCCCATATAGCACTATATTATCGAGCGCACAGACATGTATACATAAGTATTTATCGCGCGAATACACTTACGCGTACCGGTCACAGATTATTGTGGGATTTTGCTTTATTAACTATTTGTCTCCACGCTTTCCTGTCCACTATTTTGTCTTTCCAGTTATTGATTCCCATTTTGTTTAGATCTTCTACTACTTCATCGTACCACGTTATTCTGGGTCTTCCTCTTGCTCGGGTTTCGGAGGGTTTCCACTGCATGATAATTTTTGTTGTGCTTCCTTCATCTCTCATCACATGCCCTAGCCATCTGATGCGTTGGGCTTTTATGAACCTTACTATGTCTTCTCCATGTATATCCTTTAGTAATTCGTGGTTCATCCTAGCTCTGCTCTCATCATCACTAGTTTTTATTGGGCCAAGTATTGTTCTTAGAATTTTCCGTTCGAAAATCCTCAGTTCTTCTGTTTCTTTATTTGTGAGACACATTATTTCTGCGGCGTAGGTGGCTACCGGTCTTATTAAGCTTTTATAGATTTTCATTTTTGTTCTTGTCCTAATTTTTTTGTCCCTTAGCAAGTTTCTGTTTGCATAATATGCTCTTGTGCCAGCTTGTATTTTTTTCTTAATATCAGTATTCCTTTCGTTACTTCTATTTAATTGTACTCCTAAGTAATCAAAATTATCTACATTTTCAAAGGTGTATTTATCTATTTTTAGAATGTTGTTCCTTGTGTTGTTCGCTTTTCTTTGACATGCCATAAATTTGGTCTTTGCTTCATTTATGTGCAATCCTATCTCTTTTGCTTTATTCTCAATTATTTTGAAAGTGTCAATTAGTTTCCTTGGTGTTCTTGATATTATAACAACGTCATCTGCGTAGGCGAGTATTTGCATTTCTTTGGTGATTATTGTTCCTTTATATTCAACGCTCCTCATTACTTTTTCTAAAATAATATTGAACAATGTTGCTGATAGAGCGTCACCTTGTCGTACTCCTGTATTTACTGTGAATGTGCACGTATCGCCTTCTGGTGTTCTGACGCAGGTTCTTGTATCTCTCAATGTCATTTGTATTAACCGGGACAGTTTATTTGGTATTTCCATTTCTTTTAATGCTTTCATTAGTTCTTTCCTATTTACTTTGTCGAAGGCTTGTTGAAAGTCGATGAATAAAAGGTAGATAGCGATGTCGTGTTCATAGCCTTTCTCCAGTATTTGTTTGATTATGTGTAGCGCATCTATTGTAGACTTTCCAGTTGTGAAACCTTGTTGATAGTTTCCGATTATGTTATCTGTGTATTTTGTTAATTGCCTGTGTAATAATGTTGATAAAATTTTGTATGCTGTATTAAGTAGCGAAATCCCTCTGTAATTCCGACACTCTTCCGAATCTCCTTTCTTTTTTATGGTGATTATCACTCCTTCTTCCCATTCTCTAGGCATTTTTTCGTCTTTCCATATTTGTTTTATTATTTCGTAGATTTCTCGATGAAGTTTTTCTCCTCCGTGTTTTAACAGCTCCCCGTTTATCTCGTCTTTTCCCGGGGCCTTTCCATTTTTAATATTGCGCACTACATTCTGGAAATCCTCATATGTTGGTTCTGGTATTTCTTCGTTGTTATTATCTACTGTATCCTCCTCTTGTTGTTTATTTTGCCCTTCCTCTTCTTGCTCATTCAGTAGTTTCCGAAAGTGTTTTTCCCATATTTCCTTGATTTTATCAGGTGAGTGTTCTATATTTCCTTCATCGTTCTTCATCCCTCTTGTTTTAATCTGATAATTTCTTTTTTGTTCTCGTATTTTCCTGTATAGTGTCTTTGCATCGTTGGTTCTGCTATTGTTTTCTATTTCTTCCATCTTTTCTTTTAGCCACATATTCTTTTTTTGTTTATATATCTTGTTTGCTTCCTTTCTGTAGTTTTTGTAGCTTTCTAGGTCTTCTAGTTTCTTTGTTCTTATCCCTTTTAATCTTGCTTCTCTTTTGAGTTTATTTATGTCATCACATTCGCTATCGAACCATTCTCTCCATGTTTTCCTTTCCTTATATCCTATTATTCTTTGTGCGCTTGTTGTTACACTTCTACGGATGTTACCCCATCGTTGATCTATGTCCGTAACTTTTTCATTTTCTTCTAGTTCTTTATCTACCTCTGTTGTGTATCTCTCGCGTAGTCTTTCATTGTTCAGATTGTATGTATTTAGTTTTTTGCGTTTCTCTTTATTTCTGCTTCTTATTTTTTTTTGCTTAATTTCTGTTACTACTAGGTAGTGATCAGTGTTTGCATCCGCACCCCTGTAAGATCGTACGTCATTTATGAATGCTTCTCTTCTTTTTTGGATAAGCACGTGGTCTATTTGATTTCCTTCATCAATGTTTCCACCTGGCCACCTCCATGTGATTTTATGTATTTTCTTGTGTTTGAATTTTGTGCTACTTATTATTAGGTCCAGAGCTGCTGCTAGGTTACACAATCTGTTTCCATTGTCATTAGTAAATTCATGAATTGTCTCTTTTCCAGCTACGCTGCTTATGTAGTCTTCTTTCCCAGTTTGGGCATTAAAATCTCCTAGTATCAAAAGAGTATCATGTTTGGGTATTTTTCCACTGAGTTCTTCTAGTTTGTTATAGAATTGTTCTTTTTCGTTCTCGTTTGTTACTTCTGTTGGTGCGTAAGTGTTTATGATGGACAGGTTTGTGGGTTTTGCTTTGATTCGCAGGTAGGATATTCTTCCATCTATAGGTTTAAAGTGTAAAATGTTTTCACATAAACTTCTGTTCACAATGAAGCCTGTTCCATTTTTCCCCTGTTTACTTTCTCCTGAGTATAACATAGTGTATTCTTTTTTGATAATTTCCCCCTGTTCTTTCCATCTCGTTTCCTGCAGTGCAGCTATGTCTACTTTATAGCGCATTAGTTCTTTTGCTACTTCTTCCATTTTTCCAGCGGTTAATAGTGTCTTTATGTTCCATGTTCCTACCTTTATTGTGGTTTTTGCTTTGTTTTTCTTCTTTTTTTTTAGTTTCTTTTTGACTGCCTTATTCTCATTTGTCTTTTCCATTGCCTGTGTCGTCATCGGTATCTGGTACTTAGTAATTGTGTTAGTTTTTTGGGACAGTGTTAGGCGAAAGAACAAACTCTCCCTTTTCGTCGTTCCACACATATTCGTGTCTATTGATTGTTAGCTTTTAAACATAACATATGGTAATCAATGGGTTGGTCGAAACGGACCTGATAAATGGCCACCACGATCTCTTGATCTAACCCATTAGATTATTTTGTGTGGGACTGGATGAAGTCTATGGTTTATTCTACGTCTATTGGCACACAAGAAGAGATAAGGAATCGCATCGTCGAAGCAGCAGCAACTATCAAGGATCGTCCTGATGTTGTGAAGCGTGCCAGAGAAGCATGGATTCGTCGTGCTGAATGCTGCATTCAACAAAATGGAGACCACTTTGAACATTTACTCTGAATGTTTTACTTTTAAATAAATATCTTTTAACTTTCAATATATCGGTAATAATTTGATTTGAGCCATATGTTTCTATGAACTTTTTTGTTTATTTCGTGCTGGAGAACACATCCATAAAATAGTGCCGGGCAATTCCGAAACACCCTGTATATATATATTTTTACTATTTAGGGCTCCGTTTTTTAACGCCAAAGAAGCAAAAAATAACATCCAAATGGAATGAATAAAATTGAAATCCACTGCAACACGGTATTAAAAGAAAAGTATAATGAAATTGGAATTCCAGATTTTTATTGTGCTTGGCATTTCACCGAAATGCGTATGTTTGCTGCAAGAATCTTGGCAATGTTTGGTAGTACAAGGTGAGCCAATGAAACGGGACGATTTCAAAAAATCAGAAAACATTCATAAAATTATCTTTTGTAAAATTTATTGATGAAAACATAATCTACACGAATGGAAATATTGTGCAAGTGCACAATCGTTCATTTTTAAAAATAATGTCCGAAAGGTGGCTGGCCTCCATTTTGTCACACACATTCTTGCAGCCTCATTGCAAAGCTACCCATAACATTGCGCAGCATTTCTAGCGGTACTGCGGCCACTTCACGTCGAATCCTTTCTTTTAATGCCTTGGGGGGTTACTTTGAAACATTTTTGTTTTTAGGTACCCCCAAAGGAAAAAGTCGCCTGCGGACAAGTCAGGAGAACGAGGTGGCCAGGGAATATCGCCGTTCTTGCTCATAAGACGACCGGGGAACGCCTGTCTTAGTAAACCCATTGACACTCGTGCTGTGTGACATGTCTCACCATCTTGTTGGAAAATCGTTATTTCATTTCTGTAGTTCTCGATTGCAGGAAGAAAAAAATTGTTCAACATATTGACTTAACGATCGAAGTTCACAGTTACTGCGTTCTCAGCTCCGTTCTTAAAAAAATAATGGCTGATTATCCCTAACGAAGAAACCGCACACCACACGGTTACTTTCTCTGAACGTCGGGGTCTTTCGTGTAATTCCTGTGGGCTATTGTCTGACCAATAACGAAAATATTGTTTGTTGACGAAGCCACTAAGATGAAAGTGGGCTTCATCCCTCATCCAAAGATTATGCAGCACGTTATCGTTTTTATTGATGCACTCTAACGTTTGTTCACAAAATTAATCGAGTAGCGTTATCTCGAATGTTGAGAGATTGCACAATCTGAATTGTATATGGATGGTAGTGAAGGTCTTTATGCAAAATTCTTCTCGTAGTGCTGTACGTTAATCCGAGAGTCAAGCTTCGTCGTCGAACGGATCTTCGTGGACTATCTTCCAATGAATTACCCCAGTATAGAGTGAATCAGTAGTTAAACTCCATCGCGGCGCCTTTGATGTTTGTGGGACAAATCTAACCGCGCGCAGCACCCAGGCGCAGTAACAGTACGCGCCAAAAAATTTAAATTTATATTCTATGTCGTTGTTAAAGCTTAACATGTATAAGAAATAATGGCGGCATGGATTTCCTGGACACAGCTTGTAAAACATCATGCCGTGAATTCGGTATAAATTGTTTAATACACATTCACGTAGTATTTATCAATATAAATGGATCAATTAGATTGACAATTCTTGATACTACCAGCAATTAAAAACTGAAAAACTAATCAGTATATAAACAATATAAACACATTTTTAAAGAATTATGAATATCGTGTTATAATAAACTACGCTGTTTTTATGCATTGTTGCGTTGCGACTATCCCTTAGGTACTTACATTGGCACCCGTTTTCTGTACTTCTTCTCGTCTTTGGTGAAAAATATGTTGTGTGTCCAAAAAACCACAGTTTTCGATAAGTTACATGACAAAACAATTATTATACGAAGGTGTAGCACACAAAGAAAGACAAATATTACAAAAATAATATGTGTAATAATAGATAACAAGTGTACATACATGTAAAATAATCCATAATAAGATAAAATACAAAAAAAACTAATACTATCTATAACAAAAGAAAAAAATGAGTAATGTGTTACATCCTGCACGTTTATTATCACACAACACAAATAATAATACTCAAAAAGGTAAACACAATTTGTAAAAAAAAATTTACATGTGTTTCAAATTAATTATTTTCTTATTGGTTTTGCTGTTTTTATTATATTTTTGATCTTTAAAATCTCTATTACAAAATTTTATTGTATAATAAATTCGTAGTCTTACAAACAAACACAGTAGATAATTCACTGGAAAATCGGAACAAGGTTTATTAAAGGGAATTTTCTTTTATTGTACTTCCAACGTTTTGTATTATAGATAATGCTGGAAATAATTCGCAAAATGCTTTGTCCATATTAAATATATACTGATAAAAGGTATCACATGGCATTTTCAGGTTTCCAAATGTACTTTTCTCGGAGTTTTCATAAGCTCTGAAATAGCACAAAAGTGTTTCATTTTTTAATATTGAATTATTCTCCTGAGAAAACTCCTCACAGCGGAGACATGCGTGCTGAAGGGGTCCGCAGGTATACGAAAGAAGTGCAAATTGTTATTGTCCCTACTATTATATTTACAGTTGTACACTACACAATAATGAACCATGATAATATAGACAACTAAAGCGGTTCAACACGTTTAAACAAAAGCACAAACAAATGAAATTAAATCTCAGCGTCAAATATTTTCACAAATCACGTGTTTTTACAGCGTGTTTACAAACATAACCGCTTTGAATGTCGATAATGTAGCCAACACGTTTCACATTCACAGAATGCGCGTGGGTGCTGCGCCGCGTTCTACTTGATCACTTCTACAGTGCGAAGTTTAACTACTGATTCACTCTATACTGGGGAATTACGTACCGCTTGAATATTCCCTGGAGTGCGCGCAGTTCTGGCACTGCCACCTCTTTTTTGTGTTGTTCAACCATTGCTTTCAAAGTTCCTAACCCACGTTTGAATAGCGTTTTAGACAGTACATGAGCGGAGAGCGGTAGTATAAACGAAACGCTCGACGAAACTTACCTCATTTTGGTAATACGCTTTGACGGCAAATGCGTGTTGTTCACCCGACCAAGTATCCATGACAACTAACTTCCCACTCTCTAGATTCACAACGTTGACGGCGCCAACCCGCCTCCCCTCTACTTTTTCTGCAGTGACGTTCCCAAATCGTCCAGTTTCATTGGCTCGCTTTGTACATACCAGATGAAAAAAGAAAAATCGACGCAGGCGTCGTATGTAACGTACGAGTGTTGACCGTGTTTCTACCGAAGTACGCTATCCGTTCTTGGACGGGTAACTAAAGAGCACAGATTTCAGTGAGAAATCTTATCACCGAGGAAGGTGGCTTAGGGGTACCTATAGCGTTTGCTTTTTAATTGGGAGATCTAGGATTGGAAACCCCGGGCCGTCTGTCGTAACTTAGGCTTTTTGTGGTTTTGCTAGGTAATAGCGGTAAATGCTAGGATAGTATCATTCATAAATTTCCATTATTCAATTTTCCTAGCCTTTCCCATACATTCCCGTTACTGGCTGAAGAGGAGCTGAGGGTTCGGAACCCGACTAACCCCTATAAAACCGCGTCCTAGATCTCTCTCTTTCAAATACCATACAATACAATCCCTATAGGGGGTTGCCCCTTTCTGGGGAATGAACCTACGATGACTTTCCTTTCGAGTGGGAAATCATTTTTATTTCATTTATTTTGTTGTATATTTTTACCGAAAAACTTACTATTATTTTTTTTTCGTTGCGCGATTTGAAACCGGTACTAAATCCCATTTCAAAATATTTCACCAGAACTGCGTTCCGGAAAGTTCCGGCTTACTTCCATCCCTGGCACATACCATATGAACCATGATTTTCCCTTATAATACTAGTAATAGTTTACACAAGGAGGAATTTACATTTAACATGTATATTACAAATACCAATATAGCAAAAAATTACAACCCATATTGATACAATAATTTCTGCGAAAATATGCCAAGTTTCATTCGTTTTTAATTTCACTAATTTTTATTTTTTGTTGTAGGTACGTAACATTTGACAGCGATGCCTCAAATTAATCTATATTTTTTAGTTTTTGTAAATTCTTTAAAGATAAAATAAATGTAAAATATAAATGAAGTATTTTCGAATATAGGTACATTAAAAAAACCTTTTCTTTTGCTCGTTTATAATTTTTTTTGAAACCTCTTTTTTGTCTGAGGCCCGCAGACTGTCATATACTCAATTTGGTAGCCCATGTTCATACATGAGTTTGACACCACAGTTGTAGCGCATTTCAATTGACACATTGATGATGCTGTCAAGCAATTGTCCATCAGTATGTACTTCTACATTGTATATCAGCTGTTTTAAATGTCGTCAAAGATAAAAAAAACTTCCACGTTTAGTTTATCACTTATCAGGATAACAAAGATTTAGCCATACAATACATCCAAGTTTTTGAAATGTTCGACTAAACATTCATTAATTTTAATGTATCTCAACTGGTATGGCGCACGAAGAGCATTTCTGCTGCAGTGGCCGTAAACGAAAACAAAATCAGCATATTAAACTGCACCAATATCTTCAATTATTTATCAAAGAAACAAATAAAAGTAAAATCCAGACACCGGCGCCGGTAGCTCGGATAGGTTGGCCGTATGACTTTCACGCAACTGTCCTGGGTTCGAATCCGGACGCCGAGGTCGGTGGTTTTTTTCTGAGCGATAAAAAACACTAAAACGGCCCTTCTTCTCGGATAGGAAGTAAAATCGTAAGCCCCGTGTCCAAGTGTTGTTGGGCACGTCAGAAGAACCCTCGAACAGGCTAAATTTCCAGGTATGGTAGGATCGCTCCCTGGCGTCGGTGGTTAGCCATAGTAGCAGAAATAAGCCAACGTTAAATAAAACAAACAAACAAACAAAATTCAGACAAGTTGATAATTGTTGTCGTAGATAGTTCAAATAATTCATTCAATTTTATTTTGTTTTCTTAAAAGCCCCTTGATATTAAGATTGCGAATTAATTATGCCATTAAAACTTTGATCTCTTGTAGTTTTGTAGTTAATTCGAATGACATCTATGTTCAGCAGATATTTTTTACTCAAATATACCTCACCTACCAAATAGCACAGTTTCTTAAACTAGTTGTGAAACACTCTGTATATTTTGATTAACACTCCCTATACCATGCTACCAAAACCAGACTATAAAGTGACTATTAAGTAATGTTTGCCGCAAACTAAATTATAATAATAGTACTCATTTTATAACGATTTTGAGTAATTTGCAATCAATAATTATTTATAAATGAATGAGTATCCGAGTGGAACATTTCATAGCCATAAAAGGATAACCATTTTTGATAATTAATTACAATCTTATGTATTAAGCTGTCAGTATATCGGAAAACAAATGACCAGTTTTAAACAATGTTGATGTTCAACTCAGTATGCTTGGATTTTATCGTATAATTAAATGACTACAAATAAGTGGTTGGGGTTAACACTAAGATATTATGGAATAAGTTTATGCCATTTTATAGCTTCATACAGAGTGATTCGGAATTCAGGAAACCCATATAATATTAATTTAATCAAACAACTACAATTATAGGTAATCTGAAAATGAAAATTGCCTACAGTAAATACAGGAATTGTACTCATCCTTCTCGAATACAAATGCGATTTCTCTTCATCATGTTTGCAGACACCTTGCACAATTTTCGAAGGTTGATGTTTGAAATTGCCTTTCGATTTTAGCCTTCAGTTCATCTAAAGTTTGCGGATTCCAAGAAAAAATCTGGTGGCGATAAATCTGGCGCTCTAGGTGGTTATACATTGGTTGATACTAGATGATCTTCCCAAAAACTTTTTCAATATAGCCATCGTTTCGTTCGAGGTATGGCAAGTAGCCTCGCCCTGCAGAAACCTATGTGAAGTGAGTAGCTAAAGATTACAACCGTTTTGCCGAAAATTCTCGGACACCATACAGGCACGAAAAAATGTAAATTGCGCTAATGAATGCTCTCGCGGGTATAAATGAGAATACGTCCTGTATTCTGTGGTATATCGCTTTACAATGTAAATCCATGAACTAGCACATGTCACTTTCAAATTTACTTGAAAAGTCTTCCATAGGGCTGTAATTTTACCCCCTTGGTTGGTATTTAACTAATTCAAGATGCTTGTTATGAATTTTTCAACTATATTTGGGAACTCATTATATTTCCCTAAACATTTATTTTTGAATGGCAAATATCAGTTAAAGTAAGTAATTAAATACTAGAAGAATTGGGATTATACTCTTTCAAACTCCTAACACTTACGATATTTTCTACTTATCGGAGAACCCGAAAAGTAAGCCACAAGCGCAATCGTATAATATATAGTTCAAGATTAGTTCGAAAACATGTTTAATAAAGTGGATAATGAAATAAATACCCACAAATGTTAACAAAGCTATTTAGCAAAATAACCGATTCTATATCGTAGACAAGGTATTGCAATTTACAAAATAAAATCTAAGTACGATGGTATAAGTGATTTTTTGAAAATGTTATTTTCTTTTTTTTTACAGACGACGTATTTAAGTATTAAAAACATTAAAAATGCCTACAGCTACAGTTAACATAACAAAACGCGGGCCTAAACAAAATAACTTACTAGAAATCTTTTAATTTAATACGTTCGCTTCCTAATACAGCTGTCTAGGGGTGTCGACAAATATCATCAAATTTTCCCCCAAAAAGAGGTTTATAAGCTCGAACAATAAAAAAACACTCACATAGAGAAGTCTTGTGTCCTTGGAACGCCTTCAAATGCCGGCGACCTACCTTATTTATCTGCGTTGTCTTCTTCTTCACTTCCATGTAGTCCCTCGTATTCCCTCCGTTGACACGATTCCAACTCTATAGAAACATGAAAATGAAATATAATTGAACATCATCCACAGGAATGAAATCGTACGAATCCCAGAGGAAATAGCAATGGAGTGACTAAGTAGTTACAAATTTCATTCAATAGGATTTCTTACAAATATTATTCATACATTTCAGAGTGTGGTGCAGTACCTCAACTAAACACGTAATTTTAATATTCAAATCTAATTTCTAGACCCAATCACTAAAGTTATAAGGTCATCTTTTTTACGTACGTATCACCAGCAATGTGGGTATAGTGGATTAAAATATATTCTAGGGTTAATCTGTGCTATTTTGAAATACCCTGTGGTATTACCATTCTTACTTATTTCCAGCTACATCATGAAGTTAGAGCTTCATGCCTTGTATTTAATACTATGAATATCGGTGAATTGAATTAGTTTGGAAAATATGGGTTCAATTTTAAAATACCTTGTTTGTTACCAATAGCTCCTTATTATTATAAGCCTACAAACAATTGTTGAAAATAAGTTATGTTTTACCTACAAATAGACTAGATTCGGTCCTCCCTAACAGCCTAGACGAATGGAAAACAGACATAGAACAATAAAACGCACTGTCACACATCTTGCACTATTAAACAGGTCTAAAAATTTCAAGTTTAGGTACGTTGATTTATTTCTGATAGCTATTCTTATATAAATCGACCATTCTGAATTCAATGGTGTGCTTAGTTTTTGACTGTCACGATAAGAAATATCTTTCATATTTCTTGAAATGAAGCCCTTTACGTTGTAGGAACAAAAGTAACAGTCGTCACCGTGGTTTCTTGGCTCCCTCCACACCAAAGGAATTCCAAAAGATGAAGACTTTCTTACACCTTTACTTCATTGCATCAGTTGTTCAGCACAAATGGTGCATACTCTGTGTGGAGCCCATGGCTTATCTTGATCCTCAAGTTTTATACTGAAGCAAGCATGATAAGCTGTTTTTACAGAAATGGTAATTTTCCGTAGTTGCTTCAGTAGTGTGAAATTACCGCAGATGTAACAATATATCTGGACTATTTAAACACCCCCTTGAAGACATTTTCAATGGATATATTACTTATTCTGAACCACGGATGTATATAGTTAACTGGATACCAGACTGCCCTATTCCTATGAATCTCATAAGTGAAGCCGGTCTGACGTCACGGCGGCCATGTTAGTTTTGGGCAAGTTTTTAAATCACTGTATACAAAGCATTCTGTGATTGTACATTAAATATGGTTTTTTTAATTGTTTAAATATTCAGTTCATTTTTTATGCACTCAAATTGTAGTGCAAGTACTAAAAATTTTGTAATTTTGGCAATAAAATAAATCTCCCTAAATTTTAAATAGTTTTTAAAGCAGTTTTGGAGCACATTGATATTAATAAAACAAATTAAAAGTATAATGATATTTCAATACAACAGTTTTATTTATTTGTTACAGTATAAATGAAAAATGTTATTCATATTAACTTACAATAAAGTTACAAAAGATTATGTTAGTCATTGTTAAACAAAATTAATTTACTTAGCTGATGACGTTTACTGACAGGTTTTATGATTTCGTTAGTGTAATATTTTCCATACGAAAAAAATCTAATTTTAAGGTATCTTTTGGCAACACATTTTATTAATTGTATTTTGTGAGGCACTTCAAACGCTACTTCTGTGAAAGAACACTGATCATCATTGGAAAATATTGTACTATTAAGAGCAAATCTGTTGACAACTTTATTTAATACGATTTTCTCTAGATTTACTCTGTTTAAATTTAAGCCATTGTTGGTAATTGTAATAAATTGATTTTCCGCTTCCGTCACAATTTTGAACACACTTTCTGATGCAGATACAAGACCTCCTCCGTTAATTGTATCTACAAACTTACTGTGGGGTACTCCATGTGCATAATTATTATGTTCATTAAAATCTTTAACGAGAATATTGGCACAATTAGCACAACTTAAAGAAGTAACTACTTTTCTCACTACGTAACCACATACATAAAATAAAACATTATCTTTCACTTCTTTTAACTTTGGGCTTAAAAAATGCGGAACCATTCGGAGACAAGCGGTGTCATCATTTGTTTCTGCTTCAAGTTCACTTGTGTCTTTACTATCTTTATGTATAAGTGGTGAACTTCTTCTATTCCATTTCACCTCAAACACAGAACCTATAGAATCTGAATCAAGTGCTATGCAGTTGGCACTGGCAGAAGTAGAAATGGAATTCTTCATCAAAATTTGTTTCATAGCAGTTCGAAATTGTTGAACATTTGGATTGTTATTTGAACCAAATCTCTGTTTAATTCTTCCAAAAAGAAGTTCTATGTGGTCCTGGCTGAACTTGTACGTCAGTAAGTACTTAAACTGAGCTTCAGGTGCCACGAAAATAGTTTTAGCAATATCCAACACAGATTTAATTGCTGTAGCAAGTCCTAGTACAAATGTCTTCCGACCTGATTTACATAACAAAGTTCCATTTGGGCCTTTTAAGTGAAATAAATAATTTATTTTTTCTACCATAACTTTTTCTAAATAAGATATATTATGGGAATATAAGGGACTCTTATAGCCCTTAGCAAATGGATTTCTTGAGTTTCAGAAATCAAAAATTCTGTCGACTGCTCGAATAAAATTAATTGTTTCTGCACAACCAGAAAACTCTTCTAAGCCAATGTTTTGCATGAAGTCTAAAGCATCGGCTACTGAAGAACTGAATGTCTGTGCAGCTAACTTGACTTTCATTGCATTTTTGGACCATTCAATATGGGATGGTCCCAATTTATTGCCTAATTTTAGTGATACTTTGGTTTGTATTTTGACCAGGTTCTCCAGATATGTCCATTCGATTCCTCCTCTAGCAGAAATAAAATTCCCATATGTCCCCAATGCATTTCGTGCCAGCTTAAGATTATGACACGCATCAGGTACAAAATAAACATTATAATCTTTTGATGGGTGCTTGAAATAATGTTTAATATCATTATAATTGTCTTTATAAAGATCACATCCTAACTGGCGCAATGTTTCATAATTCGTGGCTGTTCCATCACATGTTACCCCCCATGTTTTTAGTCCTGCCTGGCTTGCTAGTACTAGAGCGGTTCTAATCATTTCGGCTTGTATTGTTGCATTTACTTTTGCTATGAAAAAGTATCCTACAGGCCATTTCCATTTTCCATTTAACGCAACTAACATAAACACAAGAGCCTCAGATGCAGGCGTTTCTGTCCCTTCAAGAGTA
>JABXWE010104066.1:0-20087 GCA_014611495.1 Limonius californicus | reverse complement strand
ATGCCAAAAATTAAACTTAAAATTCTTTAATTTGAAATGATATGTTACATATTTTGTACACTTTGCTTTAATTTGTATTGCATAATATTTGTAAGTTTGATTCAATGTTTTACTATCTGAATTATTATTTATGTGTTTTATGTCTATTTATAATAATTAAGCACCTTATTGCTATGGCATTAAAACTCTGAGAAAGAATCGAAGAAAGTGCGTTTAAACTTAAGTTTTTTCCCATCTTTTAACATTATGCCGGCATTTTAAAACCACCGTCATAATAATTCATTTTTTATGTTGGTACATATGAAAGAAGCTTGTAGTTTACACATAACTCTTCATATGGTATACTTTGTATTATTTCGCGGTGAATACAGTTGCGTCAGTCGATTCAAATATTAATTAATAATTGTCAATTAGAATGTCCTTCTGCACGAGCAGTAAAATTAAATTAAGCTCCGTCTGAAATTATCTTTCACATCTAGCGCCTTTGAAATGTAGTTTCCCATGTTAGATCCCTAAATATACAGGAAGATAATTGAGCACCTGAAAGGCGCACGCCGTAGACTAGCAATAAACTTTCGTTATTGTACTGCAGATCTGCAGAGTTCAATACCCGTCTCTCTCCGGCGCATAATTTAGTTAGCGTCGTTTCTGTTTATTTAGAGTTCGTTTTATTAGTTGCAGAAGAGAACTCGGGGATGGGATTGTTGATTCATGATGCGGACGGATCGTGAACCACCTCGTGTATTGCGGTTGTAAACTTAAGAGGATTGGCTGACCCATGAATTCCCTACAATTGTTTAAACTAAAGCAAGTGTTAAACCACTGCTTTACAAGTTTATCGACTCAAGTTTGTTGGGCTGCTTTGATAAAAAGGGTTGGCGATGATTACGGCCAATAATAGAGTGCGCTCTAACATAAAATACCACCCGGTTTTGCAGAACCATCTTTGTAACTAAACAACGGCCATTTAACCATTGTGTTTATAACTACAACACTGTTCGACCGGTTGCTCTGATTTTGAACCCACAACGAGGTCCTAATCCTTTGTTACACATGCGGGATTTAATATTTCATTAACAATTATGTTCCGAAATCAATATTAGGAGTAAATCGCCTGTTTGAAGTAGGCCTTCTATAACTTCGATTTCCATGCTTTTAACCCTGCTGATTTCCCTATGCGAAAATAAAAGTTTAAAGGTGAGCGTGAAAAACATTAGATTAACTCAATTTTGCTGGTTATTCTCTAAATGTTCTCAATACTCAAGGCTCCTAAAGTATTCACCTTGAACTTATGTCACAAAAAAGACTAAAAGTGAATTCAGTTTACCTACCCTAATAAGATGACAAATGGCTGAAATTGAAGAAGTTTGCAAATAATCTGGATTCGCACTTTCTAAGTTATATATAAAAGGAGTTTTTGACTATGTTGAAAAATGTAGTTACATTCTCAGTTTAACAATCGGCAAAGAAAGTAAATCTGTTGTACGACGATTATATTCATAAATTATTGCAGGCAAATAGATGATTATAAACAAATTTAATATGCGCTTTATTTATCCGAGAACTTACTTGTTGCACGATTACGTTGTACATTAATTTCAGTGACAAGTATATAATGCTAAATCTGCAGAGTAAAATAGATTAAACAAACACTCTTTTACAGCTAATTTTAATTATGCCACGGGATATTATTATTTGGGTACAGATCAGACGTCGTTGCTTCTATGCTGTTGCCAAATAGTGCCAATCTCAAAACTAAACGTTCCTACAAAACATATGTTGCTGACATCAAATCTGATTTAATAAGTGTAAATGTGCCGCTTTGTAACGATGATGGTATTCTATGTACAGCCTTATTTAAATTTCTCCTAGATAGAGAATGGGATAAGGAAATAGTAGGATATGTAGCGGAAATCAATTGTAATATTTAATCAAGTGCAAGCAATCCTCAGAACATGAACACATAATGATATTCTGTTACCTTCTAATATATTACAAAGATTCTGTAATATGGATTATTCAGTTGCATTTTGCAAGTCCTTAACATTGGTAAAATGCCATCCGAAAAGAAACCGTTCACATTATCGGATGAAATAAGTTTTCATCATAAACAAGGCGCTTCCAGTCGTGAAATAGCTATGAAAGTGCAATGCAATCAATCCACAGTTATTACAGTGATCAAAAAATACTCCGAGACGGAAATAATTGGCTGTCCAAAAAATATTATTGAGAGACGACAGTGTATTGCGGCGGACGAGACTGGCAGACAGAAGTCTTAATTCAACAGATTTAACCAAAATATGGTCCGAAGCTACTGGTGGAAGTGAGACGGACACTTCTTAAAACTGGACTTAGGGGTTGCAAAACCCGGAAGAAAACCCTCATGAGACAGATTTCCTGGAGAAGGATTTTCGCAACAATGTGCTCTGCCAACAATTAAACATCCAACCACTGGCATGATATGGGGATGCATGTCTACCGAAGGTGTTGGTAGACTCCATGTTGTATCTGGCATGATGAATGCAACCAAATACATTAATGTCCTGCAGAAGTCGATGCTGCCTAGTGGAAAAGAGTTATTTCCTGATGAAAACTTTATTTTTCAAGATAATAATACTACTTGCCACAGAGCAAAGATTGTTGAATCTTGAATGTCGATCAATAAAGTTAAAAGAATAGACTGGCCAGCAGAATCCTCGGACCTAAATCCTATAGAAAACTTATGGCAGAGGATTTATAACTTTATTTCAAGATAAAAGCCCACAAAAAAGTGGAATTAAATCAATCCCTAATTGATGCCTGGTATCGCTGCATTATAAAGGAAGCAGAAATAACCTGTGAATTCTATGCCAAGAAGGTGTGAATTAGTTATTAAAAACAAAGTATTTTATTAAGTTCTAAAATAGTTTAAAATTAATTAGTGTGTATTGTAGTAACCGTTTAGGTGTAATCTACATTATTAAATATAACGTACATGTTTTCTGATTTTGAATAAATTTGATATATCGAATTATTTCCTATTATTTATGGATCAACAATTGGGCTATTATTATTACTAGTATTGTGTTTAAGTACCTGCCATATATTTGCAATGATGAATAGAAAATATTTGAAAACAAATGAGTGCAGTAATTTATCTTATTTCGGCAACTGATGCAAAACTTTTTCACACCACTGTACTTTCGTTAGCAATTTCCATAGATTTCTCAAAATATTCCCGTTAATTACATTTATATCCAAAACGGATAATAGAAAATAATAATAATATTCCTCTATGAATATTAACCAAATATAGCATTTTAGATAAACGGATGGTGTTTTTGTTACGAGAAGATAAGTGGGGAGTGAAATTCTTAGACGTATTCTACATATTTGTGGTATTTAGAGTTTTAACAAGTACTTTCAATCAAGAAAAAGTGAATTAAGATATTATTGCACAGCATGTTCTACTAGTTGCCTACGATATCGGCAGCAAAGAAATGAATGATCCTCCGGTATTCCTTCTCAACTGAGGAAGAATGTTTTAGAAGACGTGCGAAGTCGTTTCGAATAAGCTTGGATGAGTTAATCGTTTCCACATACTAGAAGAATTTCATTACAAATAAAATTAGAAGTATTACCTATTCCGAACTGTAAGAACTGCACAGAAAATAAAATAAAGAATAAAACTCAAGTAGACTACACGCTATAACAGAGCAGCGTGAAGAACATCGTACAAGTCAAACCAGAAGTTAAATGAAACATTGAAAATGTCCGATTAATTAAATGATGATCGAGATCTGTAACAAGTTCGTTACGAAGTTTCTTGTTGTTTAATTTATCAGAGAGGTGCAGGTGGCTCTGCTGTATATAAGAGCGCCACAAGAGTGCCACAAGAGGAATTATCTGCATACCCAGTTGTAACAGAACTTCGTAACGCAACCGCGTGGCGGATCAGTGTAAACGTTGCCGCATAACGTAATGGACAATTATCCGTGCACATTATATCACAACTCTGTAACTTAACCATGTAGCTACACAGTGTGGACGGTATTGCATTACACACCCATGCAACATTAGAGCATAACAAGGAGGTTAGGCTCCGTACACATTTGCAATAGAACCCCGTAACGTAACCATGTAGCGCATAAGTGTGGAAGGTACTGCGTAACATACTCGTGTAATATTGCAGCATCAATAAGTCCTGTATATATTTTTATCAGAACCCTGTAGTGGATCGGAGTAGCCAGTAAAGGGTAAACAGTCCTTTAGAGTAAGTAAGTAAGTTGATCAACAACATTGTGCCTTGGAAAATTAAAAAAATTCTATATATGTGTCAATTAAATCATAGTCAGTATTTTGAACCACATATGAACAACGAATTATGATTAAAATGCGACTTTTTGTATGAATCATCTCAAGTTGAAGCTGCGCTGTGTAAATTTCATTCAAAAAGCTACTATTGTTGCATAGCAAATTAAAGCATTCCATATAAGTATATCGTATTATCTTTGAATTTTAATGTTAGTTTATAAAAATAATTAAAATTATTTACTCGTAAATTTAGCGATATTGTGCAAAAAGAGGAAGCTTCGTATAGATGTCCTACTTGTTTTCATTTGCTAATTATCGCGGTTCAACACATATCGTGCTTATCACTTGTTCTACATGGCGCAACTTTATAGAAACCTTGTCCTTGTCTCAGCTACAACTAAAACACCAGAAACCACTGGCCAACGTGTAGTGCTCGGAAACAAAACCCAAACAATTTTGAAAGAAAAGCTCTCGGTACAAGCATTCTGTACTTTGTACATTTACAGAAAAGGAAGCTTACTGTAGATATAAAAATGAGTTTATAAAGAGTTTGAAGTAATTAAAACAGTTTTTCATTAGAATTTGTACCAGGCCAACAATAATAGTAATTATTGTTATTTATGGTAGTACTAAGAGACAACTAATAACAGAATTATAGTAGCGTGACAGGAGATGGGAAGAATATATAAGAAACTTATTCAGTGACAAGCGGCCAGATAAACTATAATATCTGAAATCGTAACAGACCCTGTAATACCAATAACTAAAGTGAGAACACGTATTTACAAACTGTAAGATGGAAAATTGATTGGTCAGGACCAGATACATCCTGAACTTTCTAAACAAATAAATATCGAAGGCATCGATTTGCTAATACAACTATACAACAACATTTATGGCGGAGGCGTAATACCGAAGGAATGGCTAAATTTAACTTTTATTGTTCTGCTGAAGAAAGTTAGCGCTAAAGCATGCTATGAGTACCGCACGATAAGCTTAACAAGTCACCTTCTGACAATGTTCTGAAAATAATACAGGGTAAAATGTTTAGTACGTGTGAAGATCAGATAGGAGACAATCAGCCTGGATTACAAAATGCAATAGGAACACGCGAAGCGTTATTCTCTATACAAGTTCTGTTCCAAAGATGTAGGGACGTTAACTGTGATGTATTTGCATGTTTTCTGGATTACCATAGAGCCTTTAATCTACTGCCACACCAAAAATTATTGAAAATTTTAAGGGCAACAGGGCTAGACGACAAATATATTCAAATACTTACCAACTAATATTGGAACCAAATGGCAGAAATTATAGCACAAGGTCACCCAATATATTCAATATAAATACAGCGTGGGGTAGGACAGGGTTGTGTATTATAGCCGGTCTTATTGAACTTGTACTCAGAGAAAAATTTTAGAGAAGCATTACATGAAACAAAAAAGTGTAGTCGACGGTAAGAATATGAATAATGTACGATTTGCGGACGACGCCGTAATCTTCGCATACAACTTAGAAGATTTGCAAATTAAACTGCAAGAAGATCAAATACATAGTGATTTTCAAAAACCCTATATATCCGGGACAGTTGTATGTTGATCAAGGCAGTACCTTACCAGATCAATGAGATTATTATGTATAAATAAAATGTAGAATAAGCAAGGCCAGATTAGCATTTATAAAAATGGCAAACAGTCTAATGCAGCCATGATATAACGATGAACATAGAAACAAACGGGATTGATCAAATACAAAGAATGTGAGGTAGCCATAGGTGAAAATACCTCTAGCGTCCTTCGAAGTAATCTCCCTCGACTTCTACGCACCGTTGACATCGACGATACAAGTCGCGGAAAGCCTGCTTAAACTTGTCGCGAGGAAGTGCGTTTAGTTCGGCGATAACATTCCGTTGAATGTTTTCCACGTCGTCAAAGCGCCTTCCCTTGAGGGTCAAATTCAGCTGAGGAAACAGCAGGAAGTCCGCTGGAGACAGATCCGGCGAATAGGGAGGATGTTCTAAGACTGGGACATTTCTTGTTGCCAAAAACGTCTTCACAATCAAGGCAGAATGCACAGGGGCATTGTCGTGTAAAAGGTGCCACTTGCCGGAGGCGGCTAAATGCGGTCGCACACGTCGAATGTGTTTTAGTAAACGCGTGATGACACCCTTGTAGTACAGGCTAGTGACGGTGACACCCGGTTTCACAAATTCTTTGTGAATGACGCCTTGACTGTCGAAGAAAGTGATCAGCATGGTCTTCACTTTCGATTTTTGGAGACGGAGTTTCTTTGGTCTGGGAGACGTCTTCGATCGCCATTCGATGCTTTGTCTCTTGCTTTCTGGTAAATTTGACACAGACCTTCCTTTTCTTCAAATCCTTCTCCAAAACGGTTCTAATGGTTTCACGGCTAATACTCAGCTCCTGTTCCATCATTCTCAGTGTCAGTCGTCGATCAGCCGCCACAAGTTCTCGGACTTTTTCGATCGTTACGGGGTTTCTTGTTGTGATCGGACGACCCGGCTTCTGATCATCGTAAAGGTCCTGCCGACCTTCACGAAATCTGGCAAACCACTCGAAAACGCGAGTACCGGACATGGCCTCATCGCCGTACACAGTTTTCAACATCTCGAATGTCTCCGTGGCCGTTTTCCCCAATTTGAAACAAAACTTAATGTTCGCTCTCTGCTCCATGTTTGACTTGTGTCACATGTGACAGCTGCACTAACTTGTTCATTCGCATGCACAGCCTACCCACGCAAGTTCTGACAGGATGCCGTTTTAGCTATGTGTAGACGAAAGTTCCAGCTACAATCTGGATATGATTTGAAAACAGTCAGTTTCTTATAGCGTCCGCAGTAGTGCCAATCCCGTTTCATATTTGTCCGACCTCGTATATTAATATATTACATTACTTTAGCAGTTTTTATTTGATTTATATAGGTATTTAAAACTGCTAACACGTCATTGTCAATAACAGTACTTACAAGGTAAACAACAGGAGTCATAGAAATGTAGATGTTGATCTTGGTTATCTCTTTCTCTAAATTGTCCGGCAACAGAGTATTCTGAACTAGGAAAAACAAAGATCCACAAACTGATTTAGTGATTAATAATAAGTGTATACATTAAGTGAACTGTATTAATAAGTGTTAAAGAAACTGGAAATGATGGTGAATTTAAGAGTTCAATTTTCTTAGTCAATAATGGTACAGCTATTGATAAATTTCAAAGACTTCTAATATATGTAATTTTCGTTTATAATTATAAAACTGTAAATATGATACGGTGATATTTATGCTAATTGATAAAAATTTGTAATTGTCTGACCAATATACACATAATTACATGATTTGAATAAATCATTAGTTTTGTCTTTGCAATGCATTGTGTAACACGCTATGTTGTGGAAATCAATAAAGTGGTTTTTAAAATATCACGAAACCATTTACTTTGCGTTTGACAAGCCTTCTTAGTACAAATCTGAATTTGATGCGTACGCATCATTTGTAACAATTCAATACACGTGTATTGAATTGTTACAAATATTAATTATTATTACAGATTACTCAAGTTTTTCATGATATTTTTGGTAAATAGTCTGGTATATATGCTTAATAAAGATGTTCAAAATAGCCATTATAAACATATTTTGATATTCTTTGAGTAAATTATTTGAGTACTATATAATGCTACAGCAGCTGTCCAAATGGTTTATACAGGGTGGGCCACCTAAGTTGTCCCCCTTAAAGAATTCTTCTAACTAAAGTTCTACTCATACCCACATTTGTGCTTAGATATCCTTGACTTACAAGAGGATTATCATTCAATGCCCCCAACATTGCTACAGCAGCGCTCAAATATTTCACACTGTTGTATTTTAGAATATTTTTACCATTTGTTCTTTAATATGTGATCAATTTAAACCTAATTGTTATGAGTGTTGGTTTTAGGGATGAGACATTTTGTATTGTGTTGTATTTTGATTAAGTAAGATCTAGGACGCGGTTTTCCATTATTAACCCATTGCACACCTAACTATATGAATTTAAACTGTTTGTAGTAGTTCCAACCCCAGTAGTGATTTCTAAGGCCTCACACATTGCAGTGGCTCACATTCAGATTTTTACCTGCTAGAAAAATCCCACCGATCTCGGCCAGGTTCGAACCCGCGATCTTTGGGTCTATAGGCAAGTGTTCTAACCACTAGACTACCGGGGACGGCAGAGATGAGGTATACGAGACATATAACAACATTATATTGTTGTTATATCTGTTTAGCTTTGGTGAAGTAAATTCATTATACAGGGTGTCCCATTAACTGAGGCCACTAGTTCACCTACGTGTAGGAAAGGTGAAAAGACGTCAAAACTAAAGAGTGGTCATTTTTTCTAAATCGACTATTAAAGAAGTTATGGCCTGTTTTAGTTAAATATTAAAGCAGCCGAAACAATAAATGATATTAAGTGGTATTTGATACAAACTGTCTACGTTACTATGGAAATGATATTATTTACTTGTATGTCAAACTGTAAAGCACCTTAAAGTTGATTTCTTTGCTTGCGCATATTAACAATGTTAATAATATTTACTTTTTCAAGAGAGTACCTTGATGTCCATTACATGTGCGGATTTTGTGATGGAAACTCAGTAGTAGCTGCTCGAGAATATGGGTTGAGATTTGTAAATCGGCGACTACCAGACCGACGAGTTTTTCAACGATTGCACAACCACCTACGTGAACACGGAACTATCTAGAAACCGTCGACTAAGCGCCCAATACAGCAAGTACCAGACAATGCGAACAACATACTGCGCGAAATTAATAGTAATCCCAGCATCTCTGTTCGTCGTGTATCTGCACAAGTTAATGTACCACGAATGCGAGTTTGAAGAACATTAAAATGCCATGGTTTATATCAATTTCATATTCAGCCTGTTCAAGCCCTCTTACCTACTGATTTCGCTAGTCGTATGGAATGTTGCCACTGGATCATTTAAAATCGAAAACTACGTAATAGAATTTTATTCACAAATGAGGCAGCATTTACAAGGAATGGATTAATAAATAGAAAGAACAGTCACTCTTGGGATTTGGAGAATCCACACGAAATCGCAGTGTCAAATTATCAGTATAGGTTTTCAGTGAATATCTGGTGTGGAATTATTGATAACACACTCATTGGTCCATTCGTTTCTGAGAACCATTTAACCGCGACAGATATTTAAATTTTCTAGAAGATCATTTGGGAGGATTGATAGGTGATGTCCCTCTGGCGATCAGACATGGTATGTGGTACCAGCACGATGGTTCCCCTGCGCACTTTGCGTTACGTGTAAGACAATTTTTGAATCAACGGTTTGAAGGACGTGCAATTGGTAGAGGAGAACAGCACCTCTGGCCCTCAAGATCTCCGGACTTAACTTGTTTAGATTATTATTTATGGGGCCATATGAAAGATATGATATACCAAACACCATCAGAGACCGTTGAAGATCTTTGGAGACGCATTTTTGAAGCAGCATAACTAATTTGGAATAACAATATGTTAGGTAGGGCAACCAGATCTATCTTAAAAAGAGCCAGAATGTGTCTCGTAAGCAACGATGGCCATTTTGAACAATCTTTATAGTGAATTTAAACTAAAATAAAAGTAAATATTGGCTTTTCTGAAATTGTAATTATTTTACAAATAATAATGGCTATGATTTAAACGGTCAGCAAAATAATAGAGATTTGGCCAGAATTAAAATATATTTGAGCCGCAAAATTATTGAATGAGCAGCAACTAATGAGCGGCAATTAAAATGAAAATGGTTTGCATTCAATTTCTTTACGAGCAGCTTGAAAACGATATTGGCAGCAAAAAAAAGAAAATTACATCAAAATAATTATGTGATTGGCACAATGTTGTCAGTATTTTATTACATTTGTCCAGCTCTAAAATTACAATGACAGTAGAAATTGATCAGTAACCAAATACTTTTTGATCGGCTCGAAAATGAAGTAATTATGTTTTAAAAATGATTGAGTAGGAAATAAATAAAACAATCGGGTAGAAAGCAAAAAAAGTAAGTATTTATTAGAAAAGAAAAAAACATAACTGTAATAGGTAACATAATTACCAAATTACCTATAATTAATACAATAATTATTGAACAATAAGTGCTCGTTTGGCTTTAGACGGTCGGCCTCTCTTTCTTTTTTCCCCGATGGGTATATTCTTAGCTTCAACTGGAGGAATTGTGAGCTTCATACGAATAGCCAAACCAACTATGTGTTTACACATATACATTCTGTAAAACGTCGGGCAGTTGCATTTCCCTGATTTCCACTCCTCTGTATTGATTGGCAGTGAAACCACCCATCTACTGAAATACTGTTCTTTGAACTCACCAAAATTATTCCACTGCTCTTCGATATCTCTACAATTGACGGATTCGCCAGCTGGTATTGCGTAATATGTGAAATATTCGTCTTTACGCAACTCGAAAACTTCTTTCGGCAATTTTGCCCACTGATAAGATTTTGTCCAATCATTTAAAGATATAGTGGGAGTCTTTGCAAACACATTGTCTTCCGGGTTTGTAAAGTATTTTTTCGACCATTCATTGACCATATCTGAAGCAACAATCAGAAATCGAGCTAAAGGAAAACGCTCGCGCAATGTATTACTATCTTTTATTACTTTGTTAAAAGACTCCAAAGCATTGTTTGTTGAAGGCGAATTCGGAGCTGCACCCAAAAACCAGTGGCGATCCTGGTTCAGCCATTGCTCTTTAAAGTAGTCAAGGAACTCCGTATGGTCATGATCTTTTTGCAGAAAAAGCTTTGTAGCTGTAATGAAACTGTTTGGGCACGTTATAAAATGCAAAGTGTCTACGTCTGCCAATACGTCTTTTAGAGCGAGTTTGTTTTTTATGCAGCTTTCTGCTCGAGTTTGTATTTTTCTCTTCGCATGTGCCCAACACATTCGCACTATGGCTTCATTTCCAAAGACTTCAGTAAAAGCATTCTGAATGCTTTTTGCAGCATCGCAAACCAAAACAGTGGGCTTCAAAACACTTGAAAATAAATCATGAATTTTATTTTTCAGAGCATTAAATAGCATTTCGAAATCATCTGTTTTCTCATTAGTAGCTATACCTAGGCATAAAGCGTGGAATTTCCTAGCTTTATCAGTCGTACCGACCACTAGCACAGAGAATCCCTGCCATATCAATTTATAAGTGGCGTCTGCGTGAAGGATTTCTGCATCACGAGCTAATTCCAGCAAATATTTTGTTGATATAGCGAAGCGAAAGGCCGGGGGTATATCATTTTCGATCACATCATATGAAATTACGAAAGCTTCATGCGGATCATCAGGCAAGACTGAGTGGGAAGATATTTAACGCGACGTTGAACATGTAGATGATTTCTCAACTGCGACATCTTGGGCACTTTAATACCCTGTATATTTGTAAGGCGTTTCATTATAGCCTTTGGTTTCATGTTAAGGTCAAATAATTTGTTAATTTCTAATTTCACAGCCTCACTCAGACCGAATTCAGAAGTATTATTCATGTTGCCATGGTCATGTTCAGCATCTGCCCGATATAATAACACTGAATCTGAAGTAGAATCAAATAGTAAATATACTTTTGCCGAGCATTGAGGTTCTCGTCTTTTTACTTTATTGCACCGCTAAAACTTTTGCTGTCCTTCCTCCGAATTATGAGAGAAATGACTAGACCAAGTACCTTCTTCTTTTAGGGCGACCTCAGCTTCATTGCTGTTATCAAATTTTTTATCAAATGTCCAAGATATGACTTGCCGCTTCTTCTTCGTTGCTGGAACTATTTCTCCCTCACTACTATCGCTGTCCGATTGTAATAAAGGAACTTTCGACCTATGTACATCAGCTGAAGCACTACTATGCTCACCAATATCCCCGGAATCCATGATCCAATAAATAATACACAAAAATAAACAAATGAACGTTACTTGCACACGTAACAACGCAACAAAACGACAACTGACAGTAAAGACCCGGAAACCATAACTCGTACACCCATTGGCGCCAGTGCGTAGACTGCTCTCCCTTCAACCAATTGAGCCGCACTTTCCAACAATGTAGCTGCTCAAAAAAATAACATCATGCTTATTTATTTTTGTAGCTGACAAAGTTGTTTATTTGCCGATACTATAAAACCTTTTTCAATTTGCCGATTAATATTAGAATATCAAATGTTTTACCCGCAGATGAATGAAATTAGTTGCTGCTCATTTAATAATTTAGCAGATCAACTAATAATTTTGCTGCTTGAATAGATTTTGGGCTGCGCGACTAGCGGTTTATATGCCGCTTAAAAGTTTATTGTGCCGACATAATAATTTTATTTTGCTTACCATAATTTGCTGTTCGTATATTAAAATCGCATACCAAACAATAAAATGCTGCACAAATAATTGTTTTGCGGATTATTCTTGCTGATCGAAATTTTAAATGGCAGATCATTTAATTACTTCTCAATAATAATTAACACTTTGTATTTTAAAAACGGTTTACTGTAGGGCATAACTTTACTAGAATTTTTAACTGTATTTGTATTAGTGACCTCACGTCGTGAGACACCCTGTATAAATGTTACTGAGACATCTTTTAAATTGCAATAACGTATTATTTTCTAGATGTGAAATCCGTTTGAGCACTACTGTAGTTCCCTTCTTTGTGGTCGTAATCGTTCTGGGTCTACCTATTATTATTAACTTTACCTTTGTTTCTTAAAGTTTCAAGGCATTTCACTATGCTTTCAGACGGTGTTCTTCTAGTTGGATAGCACTTGATAAATAAATTGTGTTTCTGCCGCATTTCCTCGGCATTCGCCAAAAATAAGCAATATCTGCTCTCTCGTTATTTGAAAACATTTTACCTAAAATTTAAATAAATCGGTAGCTCGACTTAGTATTGTTATAAGTGGGAAACATTGACCGGTTTAATTAAATGAAGGAAAGTGGTGTTAGTTGATTTAATACTAGAATGTTGGGTCAACCACTTTTAAAAGGGGAGGGACAACCTAGCTGTCCCACCCTGTATATTTTTATAAAAACACATTTACACAAGCAAAAGCCTGAGATTGTCGTAGATAGTTGTAAGGCCAAAAGTGAATGGTTTGAATTATTGTAAATAAACTACATTTTTTTTGTACAGTAATAATTAAATAAACTAGAACTGACAACTACTTTGTTGATGTTTAATTTTGTAAGTTAATATTATTGGTCAAAAAGGTTGCAGACAATTTACTATTATTGGAGTGACGTGCTATTTCTTCTAGTATTAAATTTTTAATAAGTATCTAAAGTTCGAGTTTTGAAATGAGAAAAGAAACTTAATAGGAATATACTCGGCAAAACCTTTTCGGTAAATATTACAAACTAAAATGTGCAGTTGTCAGGCTACACTTTCCCATGTAAAAAGGCAAATTGTGTTTGACAGCAGCTACTGTGAATCAAGGATAGCAGTAAGTTGTCAAACATAATTAATTGCTAAATTTGAAAGAATTCTCATTAAAATTAAAAATGGGCCGCCTTTGTGCGTAACACATTCTTCTAGAACGTCCCTGGATACCATTAGCTTTTAACAATTAATTAAAAACAAGCAATCAGATATGATTCTGCGATGCCTTCCTTGTTACGTCGAGTTAATCTAAAAGCATATTGTGTTAGCCTTCTGCCTCCTCCGACGTGTAATCTCATTTGCTAATGGCATTGCTATATTCTCAGACTTTCTTGAGAAGCACTAAAAGCTGTGTAAATCTATAAACACTGGTTTACAGACCATCAAACCGTTCGGAAGTGCTTTTGTCGACTTTATACCACTATTTCGCACTTCCTTCAAACAACAGCGCGAATCTTAGGAAAAGAGATAGCACAAGTGATAAGTCTCAGATTATCAATGTGACATCTTAGAATGGAAATTTCTGAAAACGGGAAGGGTCTGAAAACTGTTAAATATAACCGTCTTATCGCTGATGCTCTGTTTAAAGTTTTTCCGCGATGAGAGATTCATCAGACTTTAATGTTCTTTTCATCCAATCATGTTCGAAAAGCAAGGGCTTAAAGAGATTTGCGACGTTAGTTAGATGTGGACTAAGACCTAAGACACAGCATATAACTTCTTTTGACTCCTGAGAGCAAAAAGGGACTACTAAGGGTAGTCCCAAGTCAAGACCACTTATCCGCTGAACTTCCCCGACAGTGCACACACGGCACTGAGATATTAGCTGCCAGGCTGCCACCTTAGTAGGACATAAAACCCCATGATCCGCTCTATTGAGACGTCTAGAGCTGTTAAACTCACACCTCTGACAGCTCTGAAGTATCAGCTTATTGTCTTCTGAATTTACGATAGATTTTACTTTTTTTTAACTTTCTTGTGGTCAGCTCGGGGAAACAGCTTTAACTTTTAGAGTTGCTATTTGACGTAGAGATCAAATTGTGATTAGCCCGAATAAGGTCAGTTTTCTTGAAAGACTCGTTTCCTTGGGTATAAGGGTCACACCAAATAACATTTAGACAGAGATTTATAACCATAAACAAAATCAGAACTTTATGAAGCAAAGCTTTACACGCAACGTTATATTTAAGTGTTCTGACGGTGATGAATTGTTGCTAGGAAAGTGTTTATATTAGAGCGCGCTTTAGAAGATATCAAAATTGTTAGAAAACATTTCAGTTACCTTTTAAGGGGCCATTAAAGTGACTCAAAATAAGCCAAAATAAGTGTTTTCTGTCAGTCTAGCTACGTTTATAGACGAACTTTCAACTCACGGTCATATTGACTGGTGCACACAGATTAAGAATGCAATAAAGTGAAAACATTGTTGATTAAATCACAGAAACTTATGAGAGTGCAAGAATGTGGTAAAATCAATCTACGTTTATGATACATTTGGACTTAATTTAGTGAAGTTGTTTTACCTTATTAAAAGCTATCAGTAATTAAGAATATAATGGACACAATCTTAATGTCAAGATTTGTCTAATTTACTTTTAATCAGAAATACCAGGTCTCTGTTACCGATTTATTTTGTCGTATATTAGACGTATCGTCTTTTATATTGGCTCCATACCGCTTTTTCCAGAGTTCGGGTAAACGTAAACGTAAACGGCTCTAAGATCCAGGAGGGATAGCGAACCAAATAAAATAGTTTCTTGCTGTAAAAAGGTACTTTTAAGATCTGACTGCCTAGTTGGTTGGTGGAAAAGTAAATGTTACTTTTTACATCGACAAACCATTGTATTGGTTTCTCTCTCCATTCCTGGGCTTAGGACTGTCTGCCTGAACACTGGAAAGCGAGCTGCAACCAATGTGTACGACGAAACGTATCACATATGACAAAATAAATTGGTAACAGAGTCCTGGCATTAACATGATCGTACGAAAATGTGATAAATCGTCACATCGAGTTTGTGTGCATTACGTTCTTAGAAAATGGTAGTATGTAATACTAAATAAGTCTACATGTATTATAAACGTAGATTGGTTTTGGGACCGTGGTGGAGTAGTGCGGATGCGCGTTGCCACTCGAGGTCACAGCGAAATGTGGATGATCAGCTGGGGTGTTCGAATCCCAGCTGGGGCGACCGCATTTCGCTTAGTTAAGTTTAAGGTGCATGTTGCATGAATGTTTAGTGCGTAAGGGACGCTCGCACCCCCTTAAGTAATGCGAAAGCGGTTCCGGCGGGGGAGGGACGGTAGTATGAATGAATGAAAAAAAAGGTTGATTTTACCGTATTTTTGCACTACCTGTATCAGTTTTTTGTTACTAGTTCTTTTAACATTTTTTTCACCTTATTTCAATCATGGAATATTAAATAAATATAATAAGAAACCGTAAATTAGAAGGTCGCTGATTGACATAGCTATGGCGACAACCGAAAACGCCAATATTAGCTTATTTTGAGTCACTTTAGTAGCCCTCTAAGTATCATAATCTGCTTATTCTTAAGAACACATTTTTAAAATTACAGTCTGATCAACATAATTTTCGATATCGATTGGCTGTATGGTTTTATTTCAGCAATCCAGTTTATTTACTACAGTTAGCTAATAACTGTAAAAGAAGTATTCGGTTGCTATAGTTATGTTAGTCTAGCATATAAAATATTTATTTCTGAATGCACTAATTTAATATAGGCAACGATTACGGTCTAAGTATAATTTTCTTAGTTTTTTGTACCTGATAAAAGTGAGTATTTGAATAATTTGATAAACCTGAATGAATCCATTAGTTTTTTCAAGATGTTTAATAAATAAAACCGAATAGGCTGTCTTAAGGTATTTAGCTATCACTACCTTAAAATTTGTGGTACTACATATCTAAGAAATAACAGTATTCAATCTAAATCAGGAATTGTGTAGATTGTAGAACATGTATTATACGATTTTCAGCACATAAAAATATGCTGTTATTACGTACATAGTAAATAAAAACTATTGTTACATAAAGTGTAAAGACAACTAAATGCAAGGGCGGGGATGGCCTAGTGGTAAGAGAGCCAAGCTTTGGATATAATAGTCCAAATGCTTGTCGGTTCGATTTACTACAGGGTTGGACATTTTTCTAGTTCCCTGGGTGATCGGTACTAGGCCCCGGTCTCCATTTGCCAGTGGGAATCAAATTAATGGCACTCCTCATGTTACGATCGCACTGTAGGAGTAACAAGATCGTATACACACAAATACACCATACACCAGGCAGGCAGGTTAAGCATGGGTACGCACCAACACGGTAACCCGCAGAGTCGGGCCGTGTTGTGTACGGGACAAACTAGCTCAGCGTTACCTGACACCAAAGCGATGAGCCTATAAGGCCTATGAAAGCTCCATAATAATAAAAATACACATGCACATGAGGCGACGAATAGGTAAAAATTTTTTTCTTACCTAAATATAAAATTTTCTCTTTGAGAAATTGAATTGTTTTCCTAATATTTTATTTCCTTCTAATGTAAGTATTGATTATCTCTTAGATATCAAATTTATCTTTGTAGGACATTTGTTATTTTTCTATGAAATATTTATTGTTAGCTCTGAGCCCACTTTGTATAGGTATTTATGAGAAAATTTGGTTCCGATCCGCGTTGTTGTACGGGGTGGGTTTGCTAAGACGAATCATCTTGATATTTCGGTTATTTAAAACATGAAAAAGAAATTTGGACAGATTGTATGAGACAGGGCCCCCTATGTATAAGCACTACCAAAAATATTTTTTGGCTATTCCGACGAGGTTAAATAATTTTTAAATACTGCTTATAAACTATGTTATTTTTATTACAACTTTTAGTATTCATCTTTGCTTGAAACATTGCTATCTCTAGCGCTCCAGTTTTAAAAAGTCGCTTACTATAAAAGTTCTAAAATATTTAATTAAATAGCAACACCGCTTAAGAAAAAGTGCATTTTTAGAAATCAGACGTCTGCGACGGTGTCATCACCAATCTAGAACAACGCCCATCGGAACTAGGTTCTCTTTTATATGACAAAAGTAAATGTTTATATCTAAGAGGAAAATATGTGTATTACAACGACAATTATGGAGAAAAAACTTATTATCTATGTGGGGGGTTCACGCCATAAGCGAAATTTACTTTTTTAAAGGAATTTTTTCAAAACCTATAAATTAAAGCAGTTTCATTTTCCAACAGAATCTGCATTAACATCTACATACACATTTATTCCACCATTGCATCAAAGCATGAAATCCTGCAAAATATTATATATTCTATATATGTATATAGCTGTGATATTATGTACAATGGGGGGCTTAAATGCTAATTGGGCATAAGTGCCATTTTAAAATTTCGGTTGTGCGTTTAGTACATAATGGTATGTAAAAGATGAGGAAAACTCTCAGGATGTTGGACGTAAGGCTGAAGCCGCGGTGTAGTGTTGTGTAGATTGGTAATATTTAAAAATGGGGTTTGACAGCTTGACAGTTTTCCCATCTGTCATAAACCTTGTAATTTCATTGGTTGTCAAGTAAAAGTAAGCTTCTAAATTCGATTAAATAATTGAATTATTAATTTTTGCATCGCTGTCGGGGCAAGACGTGTTTTCCGTCTCAAAATAACCTCTTCCGTCAACGATTAATAAATTTTGAATTGGAGATTACCTACTTTTGTTTTGGAATGTCATAAAAAATGTAATATTTTAAAAGAGAATACAGCATCATCAAACGAAGTGTGGTTTTAATCGTCGCAAATAAAAAATTAATAAATGGTAAAGAACGATGTGATGCGAAGAGCCGGCAGTCCACGGAGAGCTGTACCAACCAGGTGGAGGTGAATGCAGTCTGTGTACCAGATAGGTAGCTGTCCAGGGGAATTTTAGCGTGCCTAACTACAGTGTAAAGGTTGGTGCTGATAAAAGATAAACTCGTTACGGTGACATTAAAGCAAAGTGAGGATTGAAAGATTTTGCACGAGTTATTTTTTTTAACGTTTTTAACTTTTTGAACGAGACGAAGCCACGAGTACAGACTAGACACACTTCTTTAATTCCCTGAGATAACAGTTTTATGTTTGAGCTAGTTGGCATAAGTTCATTTTTACCATGACTTTCATTACATAGCAATATATATATATATATATTGAGATGGTATCGCGTAGCTTAATTAATTATTTATTTATATAAATAAAGGATACATGCATATTAAATCACACCTAAGGGTTGTTTCTTTTGTGGAAGGTTTCTTTCGATTCATTTAGATACAGACTTGTTTCTTGTTAGATTGAAATTACAGTTGAGGCATATGCTATGGTGTTTAGCACAAAGAATGAGTTTACAAAAAAAGTAACCAACACAAGAAGATTTTATAAAGGAGACATCAGCTGTCTGGAAGGATTTTATTTGTAGCAGTTTGGAGTTCAGAGATGGACGAAAATTCTGGAGAGTGCAGTTAGTGATACTGAAATCAATTGGAGTGTTATAAGTGGCGTCAAATTATACTAACAACTTAATGGTCAATTAATATGTTTAGATTTATTTTAAAATTTATTATTAATATCAAGTTACTATATTGCAAATTCTGGTATATATGTGTATGTATCTATAGAGATTTATTATTATTTTATGTTTACAAAAAAAAGAAAATTAATATTTTTCGTTTTTGAGAAAAAATAAATTATTAAAACGTATAAAAGGTTTTTCCTTATATATTGGAAGGGTTTGAAATGTGATAATACATAGTTCTTGTAATACAATTCATGGAGAGCTGCATACCTGAGAACTCCTAGTTTTTATTTACATCGAATAGAAGGACATCTGCAAGACGTCGGAAAGGTTTTCCTGAGGCGCAGGTTGGGGAGTCCGGATTCCTTTTGAGACTGGCCCATGTCAAAGTAAGTTTAACATTTACCAATATGGAATGAATAATGATAACTATGATAAGAAGAACATATGACATTTTACCTGTGAACGTCAATATTATCTTTGATATTTAAGTGTTGCGTTAACTTGGAGAAAAATTATTCATATAGCACTAGCCGACTGTATTTGCATGATAGCAAGATAAAGTAAGTAAATAATTCTTTCCAATGTATGTCATACGAAATAAGCAATTTTGACACAATCAGAACCGACTACTGAGGTGATTTTTATGCACTACCGAGCTTATAACCGTGGTATTTGTATTGGTTTAAATATTGTATAAACTTATTTCGGCTATCTCATATTTAGCCTGGCGCCCAAAGTTAATTTGTACTTCATAACATTTGAAAACACTTATTAAGTTTTATGTTATTTTTTT
>JABXWE010104065.1:0-32109 GCA_014611495.1 Limonius californicus | reverse complement strand
CAAGTTACTATATTGCAAATTCTGGTATATATGTGTATGTATCTATAGAGATTTATTATTATTTATGTTAAAAAAAAAAGAAAATTTATATTTTTCGTTTTTGAGAAAAAATAAATTATTAAAACGTATAAAAGGTTTTTCCTTATATATTTGAAGGGTTTGAAATGTGATAATACATAGTTCTTGAAATACAATTCATGGAGAGCTGCATACCTGAGAACTCCTAGATTTTATTTACATCGAATAGAAGGACATCTGCAAGACGTCGGAAAGGTTTTCCTGAGGTGCAGGTTGGGGAGTCCGGATTCCTTTTGAGACTGGCCCATGTCAAAGTAAGTTTAACATTTACCAATATGGAATGATTAATGATAACTATGATAAGAAGTACATATGACATTTTACCTGTGAACGTCAATATTATCTTTGATATTTAAGTGTTACGTTAACTTGGAGAAAAATTATTCATATAGCACTAGCCGACTGTATTTGCATGATAGCAAGATAAAGTAAGTAAATAATTCTTACCAATGTATGTCATACGAAATAAGCAATTTTGACACATTCAGAACCGACTACTGAGGTGATTTTTATGCACTACCGAGCTTATAACCGTGGTATTTGTATTGGTATAAATATTGTATAAACTTATCCCGGCTATCTCATATTTAGCCTGGCGCCCAAAGTTAAATTGTACTTCATAACATTTGAAAACACTTATAAAGTTTTATGTTATTTTTAAAAATTGTTTAAACCCACATAATTGATAATTTAATTTATTCATTTAAATTCAGTCACTATCAGTCATCTCAATATATATATACATTGCTGTGTTGGGGCTAAATAAATAAGTAAATAAATACTAATGGTATTTAAAACGTTGGTCAGGGCAAAATAAAATCAAGGGAACGGTTAAACCTACACATTGGGCGCCATTAAAACAATATCAAACTCCTAATTAAAATATCATCTTCTAGATGAATATCCAAAATAAACAAATTCATAAATTGTTTAACCAACACGAAATCAAATGCAATTGCACCACTCTTTTTGCAGATCCCAGGGTCGCTGTTATAATTGGACGAAGGGTGTAAACTCGTGTAGCTAGTAACAAAGAAAACACATACACGAAGAAAAACATAAGGAAATTGTCATATGGAAATTACATAGCAAAATTCATTTCTAAATTATTACTGCTTTTCCTCAAATGACACAAAATAATACTCAGTTTCATAAGTTAACATCAACATATTAAAACACCAGTTTTTATTTTATTTATTCTTTTAAATAATTGTTTTTGTAAAAGAAAAACCCACCTATTTAGTCGCTTATGGGACCGCAAACTTTGGTATAATCCACTCCTGTTTTGAATTTTGTAATATGCTAGCTTCGGCGCGAACGGTGCAAATCTCACAAACAAAAACTGTGAACTCGTGGTCCAAGAGTTCGTCAAACCAAATTAGTGCAGTTAAATATTGTTTGTTGTACTCAAATCTCGGCCATACGTAAGTAAATTCAGCAATCAATAATTCTTTCCAAGCAGGATGCACCATTAATTGTTTATAAAACTTGTATAAATAATATTAAGGTCCTAACCTCAAATCGTATCAAGGTAAAATTCCGTTTCCGAGTTTCTTCTTTTAAAATTAATTATTATTTTTTAATGTATGGAAAAATTCGTATACAACATCGTACCGGTTGACGAAACTTGGATATATTCGAATGAACCGAAACCTAAGCGACAATCCACTGTTTGAGTGTTCCCAAATGAACCGAATCCCACAAAAGTTGTTCGTTCACGAAGCACTTCCAAGAAAATGATCCCTGGTTTTATCAGTTGTACTGCCACAATCATTCCTTTATAAGATCGAAGAACAGTTAACGCTGAATGGTGAACCACATTTGTTTTGCCAGAAGTCATCGACGAAATCAGGAAAAACAACCGAAAACGTCGCATCATTCTTCATCATGACAATGTCAGGTCTCACACAACATGTCAAACAATTGATTATTTGAAAAAGAAAAACATCGAATTAATGTTTCATTACCCGTATTCAAACGATTTATAGCCTAACGACGTCTTTGTGTTCCCGAATGTGAAACGAAAAATGAAAATTGGAACCTTCATAAACCACGTTCTTGAGATAACAACCTCAGAATGGAAAAAATGTTTCGAGAATTGGTTTGAACGCATGCAGAAGTGTATAAATCTTAAAGGTGAATATCTTACAAAGCAATAAAAAAGTTTGTTCCAAAAGGTTCCTTAAATATCTTAGTGGCACCACACCTTCATTGTAAATATAATACATATTTGTGATATGTTTTTCTATAAAATATTAATGATTATTAATTTACAGCTTTTTTAAATTTTAATATAAAATTGTTAGTCCAGTTTCATATTACCATTTTACAGATGAATTGATCCTGTGAAGATTGTTAATTCAGTTTGCTTTAGCTCAACTGTGAATTAAAAACATTTATGCGAATTATAACAATAAGAAGAAAACGTTATCTAAATTTTCAGAGCAAATCCAGGCAACATCTTCAAAAATTATTTTTTTTATACAATTTCTAAATTTAAAATTCGTTAACATTTGCACCTAGCAGAAAGTTAAAAGAGTGGTTGAAAACAGTAATTTTAAACATCTAAAATAACTATCTTAATATTACAAACAAATACGAGAGGCGTTCAAATTTCAACAGGTATTTCTTAAAGGAAAGGTACATATACCAATAATGTGAACTATATTGAATTTGTATTTTGATTGGGCAAGATCTAGGCCGCGGTTTTCCAAGCACCTCTATAGACTACAGCTATATTTGGCTCTCTGTACAACCTAACTATAAATTTTACCTATCTGGGGTAGTTACATCCCCTGCAGTGAGTTTTAACATGCCACACATAATAGCAAACGCCCAACAGTTTTACTTCTGATCCAACAAAAGGCCCACTTTCAGATATTTTTCAGTCAGAAAAATCTCACCCACCTCATCTAGGACCGAACCCGCGTACTTTGGATCTATCTGAAGCTTCTAGTAGGCCAAACAAATAAAAGTTGTAGGGAGCAAGATCGGAACTGTATGCTGCATGCAGAAGAAAGTCCCACTAAAGTTTGTTTATGGATTTAGTTATTCTCGTGGATGTGTGAGGGCGAATATTGTCGTGGAAAAAATATACAGACTTTGTCTTCTCTTCCAATCTTCCTAGTTGTGTACAGAGTGGATTAAAATTAGTGGGCGCCACCTTCCAAATACAGCTGATTGTAGGTCCTCGTGGAAGGCTGAGAGGCCAGCAGCTTATGGGAATCGGACTCACGTTTACTGTGCCTCCCTCCTGTTTATAAAGCTTACAAAATTTGTACACACACAAATACAGAATGCACAATAATAAAAGAAGCAGTAAATTTACACGCATATAATTAAATTATTGGAAATGACAAAAGTACAAAAGAATGACAGCAAATGGTGATTTTATAGTTCCATATTACAAGTTTTTAATTTGAACGTTCAAGACAAAAAGAAACTCGCCGTCGCTGGCGTACGTCATTTACATTTTCCAAACACCTACATGGCCAGCGACGCCGGAGCTTCAGGAATGACACAGTATATATAAAAAAAATTACTCTACACTTATAACAGGGCAGTCGGCGACTGAAGGTCGCTTCTTGTTACATAAAAAAAGGTTCAATCCCTTGAAATTTTGCAAGCTGACGCGAAAAAGGGTTCTTTTTTCACAGCACAAAAAAACTTAGTTCTTTACCTTGACTATGGAACAGCGAGACGGAGACAGGCACCATGTCGTTAACCAGATGCGGAAAAAATTTGCAGGCACGCCCCTGAAGACTGGATGGAATGAAGTCAACGTCAAGGGCCCAAAACTTCTTTGCGGTCGTCGCACCGATGGTACTATCAGAGGGACAGGAACTGGGCTCGATATTAATCCGCCAAAGGCGATCGGCAAATTCGCAATGAATTGCCTTTACAGGGATAAAATCCAGTGTGTTTCTAAAATCCGACACTTGTCGTGTGTGTGTGTGTTGGTCGAAAATATTACGCCACCTTGAGAAATATGATGAAATTGTTCTAGATATATCTGAAACGTAAAATTATCAGAACGCGTCCAGAGTTAGGTGCAGACAAAACATGAATCAGCAATTTCGGCTTACAAAGGGAAGCTTCAAGACTTTGCGGAATCGGCCCCTCATAACTCAATCTTAAGAAAAATTACGAAAACTGTAATCGACATAAGAAGATGGCAATTAAAATAACGTTTTTAATCCCTATGAAGCGGAAATTAAACTACGACACTAATTCAAATGGAGCGGCAAAACTTAAATGCACATAACAAAGAGCACCCTTTGGGAATTCCAATAAATGTTTCCATCACTTAACCAGCTGACGACACAGTTGTTGCTTTCTTTGACTTTCGAGATGTGGCTTGACACTACTGCATGTTTGCACGTACTGATTGTAACTGTAAAAATAATATTATAGCGAAACATTTGCCATGGATATGTTAACAAGAGACAGCCAACCTTTAATTAATTTTATTATTGGAATTGTATTCAAATGGAGTTTTAATTTTAACCTTCATGTTTAATTTTGAGTACTCATCATATAATCCGAATAAGTTTTAATATTTTCTTTTGCTTTATTTTACAGTTTAGAATTTTTTGTATATCAAACCACCAACTAGAAATTTATTAAGCTCGAAATTCAGTACTTCACTACAACGAACAATATTTCCACTTCAAACATGTATTTGTTCTTAAAACAATACATTATTTGTGAAAGTTAAGATTACATATTTATTAGCTTAACAAATCCTGAGAACTAAGCACCTGATACTATTATTTTATTATAGTCAGTGTCACTGAATACATTGTCATAGTTCTATAATTAAGTCACGCCGATTGGAAATAAGTATAACGTATATTTGACCAAATATTAATATTATTAAAATGTCACGAAAGGTTCAACAAGCATATATAAAATACACATATTAAACAATTTATAATTAATTCGTATTTCACAATCTTCCGCAAACTTAAACTACAGTTTCAGAGTTATTAAACCAAACACAGTTTCAGTCTCAAACACATCTAAACAACATTCAGCTGGCAATGCTAATGCAATAACTGTTCTGCATATGCAAATAGCATCATATGTGTGTCCTTCTACATTAGTTAAACATGTATTTCTTGCAATCCAAAGAACATGTAGCATATAAATGGTTTTACATTAAATTACTATTTCAGCTTATACGTAGACATACGCAAATAACGATCGAATAAGCAAAGTTGATAGAATAGTTAACCAAAAATGAGATTTTATGTTCAAACCCATAGCCCTGATAGCTGTTATCAATTTATGGAATCTCTTTCCATTAGTAAATCAGCTCACAAAACATTACCCCTAAGGCCTTTTAACCTCATGAAATGTAAATTGCTCTATAAACTTTTTTATCTGTATACATTATCAACGAAATTTAAACGGTGAGCACCAACCAGCTCTTTGATTGACACATCAGTTACTCATAAGCTACATTTCTGCACCATCACCAACTTGTTGAACATTAAACGAGATGCCGCCTCCTGGACACGGCTTCAAGTTGAAAAGGAAAAACTTGAAGTCGAGCTGTCAACAGTTTTATGTCGTAAAACCCTCCGAAACGCCCACCATTTCCTACATGTCAAGTTGGCAAGAGGAAATAGCAAATTTCTAATTTATTCTGAACATCGAAAAAGGTACTATAAAATCGAGTTTTTAACTTGACCTTTAAAAACTACAAAATTCTAAGAAGAAAATAACGAGCAGAGTTTGTTTGTATAAGTGGATTTAAACCAACTGCAAGTCGACAGAGGAATTATCAAGCGATCATGTATAAGAAACCAGAGTTTGCTTTTATATATTCTGCGTTTTTTACAGATCTTGGATTATCTACGAATGAGAACTGCTGCGCTCCGCCCTTAAGCTATAAGGAAGGTTTCAAGATAATGTACGTCTGCATTAATACACCCACCCCATCGATAGCATAGCATTGCAAATCCCTCTCAAATAAAATTTTGGTTTTGCACGGATTTATATTTATATTAAATTAATGTTACAAACAAAATTGTCTGCAACCCACCACACACAATTTCCCAATTCGGGTTGAAAACCTTCTCTAGAATTTCTGTCGTTCGGATTTGACTTTAAACTGTGTTTCTACTTTAGCGCTGAGGTGAAACACGTGGCAGAGAAGAGGCCGAAGCCCAGCAGTGGGACGAAAAGGCTATCAATGATGATGATGATGATGATATGATCTATAATTTGTTAACTGGAATACCTTGGCCATGTCATGAAATACGAAGAGATATGTAGGATATTACAGCTCTTTCTAGCTGGTAAAGTTATGGAAAAAAAGGCCTGGAATGACGAAGAAACTCCTGATTAAAAAACTTAAGACGGTGGTTGGGAGCTATTTCCAATCAATTATTTAGAAGAACAAAGCATAAACTATAGATTGCTATGATGGTAGCAAATATCCGGAAAGGATAAAGCACCGTAAGAAGATGATACCTTGTTTATCGCTTCAAAGCCTTGTCTTAATTCAATTTTTAGAAGAAATAGTAATTATTGAGTGCTCAAACTGGCAAGCAAAGTTAATGGTCCAAAATTTCGAAGCGGATTACAGCGATAGACATGTGAATCGTGGTAATATTATGCTGATAGAGGAGAATACGTAACAGCAATTTTCATTACTCTTTGGTATCATCCCAAAGGTTTCCAACTAAATTTGTGCATTTCCGAATCCTAGAGAGCTGGGATTATGATCTTCCTAACAAATCCCAGAGCTTTGAATTTTTAAGTGTTGAGAAACCAAAATTTTTCCATTCTTTGATTTGCTTCTTAATTTTTAGATCATAAAGGTGGATCCAGGACTTACCTACCTCAACAATTGAAATTTTTAGAGATCTCTTTTATACCCAAAGACAGCTTACACATGTTACCGCTCTTATATGCTTCTGCCCAGACATGTCCAGTCACCCATCTTCTTCTACAATTGTGTATCATATGCAATTCGCTGATAAGGATCTTCTGTAGCTGTTTGATTATTAATCTTATATCCCGCTGCAGCTTATTCATATTTTCTGAGCAATGATAAACCTGTACGCCTATTGTCATCTTCACAGTATTTTCAATGTTTTCGTGTTTTTTTTTTGAGTTTATATCTTATTTCCATAAATATTTGGTATGTATAATAATAGTATACGCATCTATACCCTATATTCGTTTTTCTGCACTATAATTATTTCCCAAAATTAATATAATTTGACATGTGGTCTCTAGATATGTTTGTCAAGCACGTTCAAAAATGCGAAAGGGTCGGAATATTAGAATTCCCCCTGAAATGCTTAAGGATCAATTCATTACTTTCATTGACCAGTTACTAGGGAAAAATTCTGTCGGTGGTAACCAGTTGCCTTACGCAGCGCTGTTTTTTCAGTTTCGCTAGTTTACGTCCTAGCAGCCAATACACTAATTGCAGCTATTCCTGACTTTCCGTCATCTACCTGCAATTATACTGAGAATGTACCTTCCCATCTTCAGGAGAATGCTTTTATAGTGGTGGTGTATTCTCATCACATCACAGAATTGTTTTTGGACAACACAGTTATTTTGTCTATAAATGCCTTCCCACAGCATATCCACTGTATCCTCTTAATCATGCTGTTATTGGAAGGGGACTACTTATTTGTTATTCGCAGCTAACCATCATATCTAAAGGCATTTCCACTATTCCCTACCTGTGGACCCCGTTGGAAACTATCAACTCTGCCCCAATCGGTGATCAATTAGCTTTACTTAATATATTATTGATTTCCAATTGCCGCTACCCTTGGCTCACTGATAAATAATAGCAGTTTCAAGCTCTAACTAAAGTTGACTCACACCTTGCTATAACAATTTGATTGGTAACCACGTTTACAGCTGTGAAAACATACATATCCGAGAGAATACAAGCCCTCAACCTAAATGCGTTTACATTAGGAGACCTAAGTAACATTAAACATTTAATCTTTTTTAAGATTCATGGTGAGGCCAAAAGAACCCCATGATTGCCCTTCCACCCCGCTTACCGCGAATCAGCACACTCAGCATTATGCGTGAGTATAATATGGCCCACCTTTTAACCCCCCCCCCCCAAACATTGCTCCAAAATTATTTAAAACCAAAGACATATTGGGAGTCGACCGGTTGCAAGGTGGATTCTCCACTCCATTGCGCCACGTAGTCTCCTAACCAATATATAATCTAAGCTATTAAATAATAAAATTTGTAAACTATCTGTAGAGGAATTAAATAATTAACAATAAACCAATAACTCGTTACCGTCAGATGAGATTGACATAATGATTAATTTTTCAAATGTGTGCTTATTTATTCCACACTTCTGCTCCACAAAACTAGTTTAAAATTAGAGAGAACATTTGTACTAGTTTTACGAAATGATAAATTTTTTTTATAGTTGCATCCCTGCGATCTTTGGTACACACACCTAAACTAATCTCCTATATTTAAATGCCTCATCGAATCGTAATTAGCTTCAAAAACACTACCTATAGCATTTCCACATCAAAAATCAAAACTTGTTCTTTCAAGTTCCAGCAACCTCACAGATAGCTGACAACTACCAATTGCAACAGGGTCATAAAGAAAAGTATCTCTAACAAACCCATTATTAACAAAATGGGATTTTTTGTCCCAAAAACGCTCTCTGATTAACCCCAAAACATTACTAATAATGTAATGGAATTACCAGTTTCCATAGTAATACTTTTAGTTAAACAAATTCGAGCCATCCACACCAATAGAATTAAACATTCGAAACAAATATCAGTAGACAATTAAGGAAAACATTAAATTTGAAAGATTAAGTTCCACCAAATTATAAAAGTATTGAAACTTCGAAGTGTTCATTTAAATCGGATAGCATTCAATGCATTCCAGAAAATATCTGTAGCTTTACTGACCTACTCTCGACTTTCCTAGAGCATTTCTTTTAAACATGAAATATCGGATAAACTCAATTGAATATAGTCGCTAGTTATAGGTCAAGAAAACAACATAGCGCAAGAAGCGGTGTTCAGCGTAACCTTATTATAACCCGATGTCAATAGACAGAATACTGTCTACAATAGTAACAAGTATTTATCTCGTGTGGAAACTTTCTTATTTACTAACGATTTAAAAATCTTTTCTAACAGTAGAATTGCAAACTCTTTCCAATAGCATGAGCAATACACAATGTACTTACATTTCCAACGAAAACTATTTTCATATCCTTTCATTAATAATTCAAATGTTTGCAACGTGCATTAAATAAATATTCTAATAAAAGCTTTTTGCCTAGAAAATAAATTAACATACAAAATGCGTAAAAGTAGATACATATTCGACACTTCTAACTCTTCCCTTCCTTCTAAATACAAGCTTGTCGTAATTTAAATGCAGCGATTTAAACGTTACCATTTATTTTTGGATGCTCTGATGCGTTAAACAATATCAACAAGTCGCGCAGCAAGAACAAGTAAAATAAATTAAGAATTTGATACGCTTCGCTTGCCCACTAGTTTTTACTCCAGAAAGAAAAATATCTCGAAACATATAATACGCTATCCTCATAGAACATGCATATAAAACTGGTCTCTTCAAAAATGACAACTGATAAAAGACTGTGTTCCGTGTGGGGTTACTAGTCCCCCACTGGGCGCCTCCCCGGGTGGCGGATAGGGGAATGCCTACCAGATATAGGTGCTACCGGGGAAATCAAATACCAGGTGCGGACCAAAACTAGCAATGGGAGATGGTTGTCTCACCGAGTTAGCGTCGGTATAAGCGACTACCTTAAGTATTGCCAACAGCCTTCTGAAAGGGTAGAAGAGCAGACAGAAGTAAGGGCACTCTCTTGTCCCGAGGATGGGAAACTATCCTCAAAGACGGACGAACCACAAATTGGTCAACAGCATGGGAATGCAGAAGGCCACGAGAAACCACTACATTAAAGATCACTATGGACGTTCCAGTATAATCAGCATGTCAGATACAATTAAAGCAATGGCCTTCAGTCTCCGACAGACCTTAGATGGTCAGCGGGTACTGAGAATTCCCGGGAGGCACTTAAAAATTGGTACCTGGAATGTTAAAAGCCTTTTTCAAACTGGTAAATTACAGAACCTAGAACTAGAAATGAGTAGACTAAAAATTAATATATTAGGAGTCAGTGAAGTCACATGGACAAATAATGGTAAATGCTCCACCAACAATGGGACCTTCTACTTTCGGGCAGTAGCGATCAACCAAAACATCCACATGGAGTTGGCTTTCTATGAGCCAAAGACACTAACTGATCAGTAGTTGACTTTACACCCCTCTAAGAACGAGTAATGATATTACAATTACAAACACAAAAAATGAACCTAAAAATAAATATATTACAAGTACACGCTCCAACATCGACAAGCGAAGATAACGAAGTAGAAGAATTCTACGATTAAATAGATGAAATATTAAAGGCTGTGAAGAAACGCGAGGTTATCATCATTATGGGAGACCTAACCGCTAAAATTGGCAAAGGAAAATGCGAAGGCCTAATAGGAGATTACGTACTCGGTGAACGTAATGAAAGAGGAGAACGATTAGTTGAATTTGTCCAAAAGAAAGAAATGGTTGTAACTAATACATTATACAAGCTGCCCTCTAGAAGGCTATATACCTGAACGTCACCCCAAGACACAGAAGAGAAAATAGTCAGAAATTAAATCAATTATATTATGAGTGGAAGAAGCTATAGAAACAACATAAATTCTGCCAAACTATCCTGGAGCAGATATAGCTTCCGACCGTAACCCGGTAGTGGCAACTTTCAAGTTCAGACTAAAACGAGTTAAAATACATCATAAAATCAACAGAACCCACTTTTCAAAACTTAGGGACATTGAAATTAAACTTAAGATAAAGGAAAAAATAAATAATGAAGTACAAGCAATACAAAACACCAATGTAACTGTAGAAAACGTAAATGATAAATGGAATAATATCAAAAGGAAGGTACTTGAAATAAGCAAAGGAGAACTAAAAAACAGTGAAGAACAGAACAAAAAAGAATGGATGACCCAAGAAATATTAAAGTTGATACAAAAAAGAAGAGCAGCACCACAGATAAACAAAGATACGAATGAATGCAGCATCAAATTCAAAGAGAAGTTAAAGAAGCAAAAGAGAACTGGCTGAATGTGAAATGCTCGGAAATTGAAGGATTCCAAGAACTACATGATTCATTCAACATACACAAAAAAAATCAAATAACTTGTCGGCGGATACAAAAAACAAACAAATTTGCTAACAGACGATAACGAGAACATTCTGCTGGACACGGAAGAAAAATTAAAAAGATGGAAGAAGTATATAGAAGGATTATTTCAAGACGACAGACAAAAGACATCAGTAATAGAGGAAAATACAGAACGTGGAAAGCTAGTACCAACCGTTTAAGTTCTGGACATGTCCGAGCTACCCACGATTACCTGATAAAAATACAAAAACCAAAATTTCTGAACTATGTAGTGTTCAGCTAACTGTACAGCATATTTTAATTGTGTCCAAAATTCTTTCGACAACGAACAGTAAAACATCTTGGAGACACCGTAGAGATCACCCTATCCAAAAATTCGGTGAGCCATGTATTAAATTTTTCTACCACAACGAACATTGTAATTTCCCTCTCTCTCTCTCTCTCTCTCTATAGTCGTATACTTCACAGCTGAAGTGTCGTGATCCCATAATTGTAATTTAGGTTGTAGTTTGGGCAATGACTCTGTCTGATGCGTAGGTACCTAATACTTTCTTGCAACGGTATACCGGTGAATTCCTTGACTTGCTCGATCCAACGTTTTCGGGAACGTCCTCAAGGGCGTTTTCCTTCTACTTTCCCCTGAACAACTAGTTTTTCTAGGTTTTCGTCCTTCCTTCTGGTGACGTGTTCAAAATATTTCAAAATTCGTTCGTTTACTGCACGCGACAATCTTTCCTGAATTTCCAGTTCTTCTAATATGGACACATTGCTTCTATGTGCTGTCCAGGGAATCCTCAAGAGTCTTCGCCAAAACCACATCTTGAAGGCGTACAACTTATTAATGTCTGCAGCCCTCAAGGCCCATGCTTCCGCTACATACATGGCAATGGGAAACACAAGTGTTCTGACTAGCCTGCATTTTGTTGTCTTCGAAATATGGCGATCTTTTCGAATTTCCTTAGTCATAGCTGTTTTGCTGTTAATTTAATACATACTAATACTAAGTGCTAATGGCCGTAGCAGTTGAAAAGTTGACACATATTGCTATGTTATTTATTCTAAATTATGTTATTATCCTATGATATGTTTTGACTATGTTATTTTTGCTACATAATACTTAAATCATATTAAAAGCATATTGTTTTTGATCTTGTAAATCCAGATTGTATCTGAAATTGATAGAGATTAACTTGGTTGTAATGTAACTCATATTATATGAGAGGAAATTATTATGATAATACATAAATGTAAACCTTATTAATATAAAAGGTAGTTTCCGATATTCGGAATGTCCTATGATATGACTTATCAGTTATCAATGTGATATGTTTGTGTATATTCGGTAGTAAATAGTGATCGGGAGGTCTATGTTCCATGTAGACGATGAATTTGAGGTGTCCTGGGCAATATTGGAGCCCTGAAATGTATATTGTTATAATTTTGTAGTTTACCTTTTATAAATATGTTTTTATCAAGATTAATTTGTGAATCAAGATTTCATTATTGTAATAAATAGTTTATGTGTTACATAAGGGAAGCGTTGAAGTATCTTTGTTTAGTTAAATTACGTTGTTAATTTGGAAATAACGAAATTTTAGGTAAAAATATTGATTTTGAGGTTATAATTCTAATTTTAATAATTATATTGTTGTTAACAGATGTGGATGACGTAATTGTGTATATGTAAATTTATTGATGATTAAGGAATCTGTTTTTCATCATTTTGAGACTGAATTGAAGCAATTTGTGTAAATTTGCAATTTTGAACACATGTAATTTATTTATTTCAAATATTTATGTAATTGATATCAAAAGATTTGTAATTTTTCAGGAATCACAATTCTGTAATTAGTTTGTTAAAATAAAAAAAGCTGGAAGAATGCATCATTAACGGTCATCATAAATGCATCGAGGGACGTGTAGATTTGAAATGACAGCATCAAGGTCAAAATATCGCGAACGTATGCAGTTTAGTGGAATTATGCCGTAGAGAGCGTTTCGTAACCCGTGGAAATAAAAAGATAAGTTCACAGGTATTTTCTTTATTTATTTGTTTAACTTATAATTATAATGATATAACTATCATGGGTGAAGCCACGAAAATTAATATCTTTATTAGAACCCTGAGATGTCTTATAAGAATATATGCTGATGTAAATTAAAATTTAAGTTCTTCGTTTGATAAATAATGAATTGAATTTTTATTATGGGCGCTACCAACGTGGATTTAATTTACTAAATTTATTTGTGTAACAGGAAGTTGCAAAGTTTATAATTATTTTATATTTTATTATAAATAATATTTCACAACGTATATTTATGGCTTGTCAACGTGGGGCTATTTGATTTTTTATATTTACGACAACTATCACAACATAAATTTATGTCGCCATCAACGTGGGGTGAAAATTTTAAAAATAATTATATCTACAGTATACACAACATATATTTATGGTCGCTGCCAACGTGGGGCGATTATATAATTTATTTTATATTTTTAAAAACTATTACATAGCAATATATTATAAAAACAAAACTTACCGTTGGTTAGAATTTTGTTAGTTAAACTTAACTAAATGGCACTCAAATTACTGGCATCAACAGTTGTTTGGTTAAGGTAACATATTATTTAATTTAAAATGCTTACTAACTGCATATAAAAGTATTACCCAATCCCAATAACAATACGATAATATTACAATTTTGTTAACTATGTAAAATGTATCCTGGTCAAGACAGACAATAGATTCAATTAAATATCTCCCCACCTTTTAAACAGTTCTATATTTATTTTCAGCGAGGTACAATTATATCATTTCAAAAGCTGATTCGCTAACCTGTAACCACCTCTAGAAAAATGTAAGAGAACAATATTATAGCAAAATTCTGATAATGAATCAGAATGATGTTCCACAAATGTAAAGACAGTTTCAAAAATTAATTTCAGACTGTTAACGCCTTCAGTTTTCAACAACGACACAAAAAACCCTTCCATTTCAAAAATATTTCTAATGACATTATTCTAATTTGTGTCTTAAGCTAACCTAATTATCTTTTTGATAATGCCCCTTTTCCGAAAATTTAAATGAATAGGCTGCAGGAGAAACCTTTCTTACTCTATTATGCAATGTATTACCCTATTTCCTATACTCTGGTTAATCTTTTCAATGTTAATCTCGAAATTACCTTTAGCTCAAAGTAATTCCAATTAAATATGCAATTAAAGTTGGGTTCTAATATTAATTAGGATTCTAAGCAAAGTGAACTAGTTTTGAAGTTGGAGCATCGAAAAGCAGTTGGGATTCACACGACAAATAATTCCCCTGGTTCGAACTTAGCGTTCGTCGTTTTAGGGCAGCCTTAGTTATCTGAATGTGTTCCGGGGTTTCTTCCTTGAAAGAATGCAAAAGACCTTAAATTTCACTACCAAATGATGATAGAGGCGGGACGAGTTGCCACATAGAGCGGTCGCCTACGAACACTGTGCGTGTCTACTGGACTGGAACAACCTAGCGCGGGTTGAATTGACTTTACTGTAACTTCCAAATGACTTCACCACACATTCCGTAAGCGGGATCGAAAAGCGAAAACTCCACACTTCTGTTTGCTCCCGCTATCTTCCTTTACTTACATGCATATCAAATTTAGCACGAAAAAGTTTTGCCCTTCGATCCGTGAGCAAACCTTCTCGTTACTGGTTCGTCGTTATTTCTCCGAAATTACGGAGACCTTCCAGTTAGGGATCACCCAAAGGATGTTCCACATTATTAAATTCTCTCTTAGATGATCATTATTGATTCTAAGCAATCAAATCATGTTAAATTGAAAATGTACAGGTTACTGATAATGTGTTACAGAGCTTTCAGCTTTGTCGTACGTAACAGTCGAATTGTATGAGAGCATTCAAGCGTAGCAGGTTACAAATCTAGATTACATTGATTTACTGTCCATTTCCAATTTGCTTGAGTAAAATAAAAAACCGCTATCGCTAAATGTACTTTTGGTTGATTAAAGGGAAATTTTCGGTATGAAATGATTAGAGAGATTTTAATGAAGTTTTCAATACCTTTGTTGATTCGCATCTAAAATCAACAAATGACTGGTATATCCATACATGTGTAACAATCAATTTGGTAACAACTGTTTCGTTTCAAAGAATGTTTATATTTTATCCGATTTAATCACAATTATCAATATATGTATTACTTGGACAATTAGCAGTAAAAGTGAGCGCCGTTTAATTTAAAAAAAGAGATTTTAAGCCAAATAATTTGAAAATGAACGTGTTTCGTATATCCTTTTGCATAATCATTTCGTCCTATTATTGAGTTACAATTATACATTCCGTGGAATACAAAAAATAACCGATATTTAAATCTCCGTGTCACACTCCATCTAAATTACGGACAATACCAAACCAAATGGAACCAATGCCAACGTGACAGAGTAATATAACATTATTTAATTATTATTAATAATGTGGTAATACTTTCTTGACTTACTTTGTTAGCATTAATAAGTATATATAATATTATTAATAATTTCATGGGCTGAAATTGTAGAAATTATTAAACATATTTTACATTTTACTTTTAATTAATTAATGAAACTTCTAATCCATTTATTTCTATATGACCAGTTGTCTGTGTCTTCAAATTTTTAAACGCACACTTGTACAGCTGCTAGCCCATAGAGCCAGTCAGTAGCCTGCTATTTAGTGGTCGCTTCTGCAGCTACATATTTATGATCACAAACGCGACTGGCTATGCTTAGATGATTTCGGGTGACACACCTGGATAATAACGCTAAGATTTTCCTATGTCGAGTTGGCGACTGTCACTAGTCCCTCAAATTGCATACCTCAGTGATCATATTTACAGTACGTTGGTAACCGTGGAGGTGAAGGAGCAGGCAGGGTTCAGGAAAGGTTTTGGGACAACAGACCATCTGCAAACGATGAGACTTCTGATAGAAAAAACAACAGAATATCAGATACCAATTTGGTTGGCATTTGATAGTATTGAAACATGGGCAATCATAAAATCACTCAGAAATACAAGGATTGACAACCGATATACAGATATCATTGAAACGATATATAATAGAGCCACGCTGAAAATCAAACTGCACGAATACACTGACCCAGTAAAAATAAGAAGAGGAGTCCGACAAGGTGACCCAATATCGCCGAAGCTGTTCACTTTGGCAATGGAAGACATATTTAGGACCTTAAACTGGGAAACTAAAGGCATGTTAATAAACGGAGAACGTCTAAACAACTTACGCTATACAGACGACATTGTATTAACAACGGATAATTTTATAAACCTACAAGAAATTGCACAAAAACTAGCCGAAGCCTCACAAAAAAATAGAAGTACAAATGAACATAAATGAAACAGAAGTAATTCCAAACAATCAAGAAGGCAGAAGAGATATAATAATAAATTACAAAGTAATACAGAGAGTCGATAGGTATGTTTAGCTGCGACATGAGATGAAAGTAGGCAATGAAAATCAAGAAACGGAAGTCAAAAGAAGGGTCAGAGCCGGATGGTCAGTTTTCAGAAAATTAAATCAAGTATGGAAAACAAATATACCGTCAGAACTAAAAGCTAAAGTTTTCAATCAATGTGTGATAGCAATGACCTATGGCATAGAAACTTGAGTGCTTACAAAAGCAATCATGAATAGAATGAGAGTAGCACAGAGAGCTATGGAGCGAAATATAGCAGAAATAATTCTAGCAGACAGAAAAACAAACGAATGGCTAAGGGAAAGATCTAAAGTCGAAGATATAGCGACAAGAATAGCAAGACAAAAATGGGAATGGGCAGAACATGTTTGCAGAATGCCGGACAAATGGAGTAGGTAAGAAGATTTTGGAATGGAGATCATGGGGAAGCAGAAGAGGAGTCGGCAAGCCAATGAAGAGATGGGCAGATGAGATACGAAAAACAGCCGGAACTAAATAGCAAGATATAGCAAAGAACAGAAATGAATGGAAGGGTAGAAAGGAGGTCTATATCCGTATATGGATAGAGAGAGGCTAGAAGAAGAAGAAGAAGAAGTTAACGGTGGAAAATGTTTCTCTCCCAAATAATGACAACCCATTTTTTGTCGGCTTAAATTACCGGATGACCGCTTTATATAAACTGTGATAATGTTATAGAAGCCCGTTGACTCCACACTTAGTGCTGAAATGGCCTTATTCCCAAATAACGACAATCAGTAGTCCCTGAAATTCAATAACTCAGCGATCACTTTTACAGCACGCTGTTTACGGTGGATAATTTTGTTCGCCCAAATAAGGACAATTGTCTGACATTAGCGGGCGCCTATTTTTACTGAACAGTGATGAGATGATGGGGACCAATTGGCCTTGACAATAGTGCTGAAATGGTATTATGCCCACATATCGACTATCAGTAGTCCCTGGAATTTAATACCACCATTTAATGACCACTTTTACAATATATTATTTGAATGGAACAACTATTTTCGCCCAGATGATGACTTTTATCCGCCTAAATTACCAGGTACTCATTTTTACTGAACGGCGATGATGTGATTGGGGACAGTTGATCTCACACCTTGGTAAAAATCTGAAATTCTCCCAAACGAATATGACATGAGTCAATACCTTAGTGATCACTGCTGTTTACGATGGATAATTTTTTTCGCTCAAATGGTGGCCAATTGTTTGACATTACCTGGCGCTTTTTTTCACTGAACGGCGATGAGGTGATTGGGGCCAGTTGACCCCAAACCTTAATAAAATGATCTTAAGCACAAATGACAACTGTAAGTAGTCCCTGCAATTCAATACTCCCTTTTGCAGTATGCTGTTTACAGCGAATCATTTTTTTCGACAAGAAGATAACAATTTGTGTAGCAACTTAAATTACTAGGCGCCTTTTTTCACTGAACCGCGATGAGGTGATTAGGACCACATGACCCTACAGCTTGATAATAGTGCTGAAAGTTTCTATGCGCAGATGACAGCTATTAGTCCCTGCAGTTCAGTACCTCACTGATCACTTCTACAGTTCGCTGTTTACGGTGGAGAATTTTTTCGTCCAGATTATAACGAACATTTGTCTAGTAGTTTAAATTACTAGGCGCCTTTTTTCACTAAACACCATGAGATGATTGGGGCCAGTTGACCCCAAACCTTGATAGAAGTGCTGAAATGGTTTTATGCGCAGATGACAATTGTTAGTCATTCCTGCAGTTCAATACCTCACTGATCACTTCTGTAGGGCACTGTTTACGGTGAATCTTTTGTTTTTCACCTAGAAAATAACAATTTGTCTGGCAACTTAAATTACCAACAGGCTATATATCCTGAACGGCGATGAGGTGATTGGGGCCAGTTGAACCTACAGCTTGATAATAGTGTTGAAATGGTCGTATGGTTAGATGACAATTGATAATCGTTCCTGCAGTTTAATACCTCAGTGATCATTTCTACAGTTCGCTGTTTACGATGCCCAGATGATAAAGGACATCTGTCTGGCAGCTTAAATTACTGGGCGCATATTTTTACTAAACGGAAGTAACACGTTGATAATAGTGAAGTGGTGCTGAAATGGTGTTATACGCAGATAACGACTAAGTAGTCCCTGCAACTCAATCATCACAATATTTTTCGCCCAAATGATCACATCTAGCTTCCTAAATTACCAGGCACCCATTTTTACTGTACCGCTATGAAGGAATTGGGGACAGTTAATCTTATCTATACAATGTTTTCATCCAGAAGATATCAAATTGTCTGGCAGTTTAAATTAGCAAGCTCCTATTTTAGGGCCAGCTAATTCCACGCCTTGATAATAGTGTTTGATGTACTGATGTGATGGCTAAATGACAACTATTAGCCGTCCCTGCAATTTAGTACCTCCGTTACTATTTCTAGATGACGCTGTTATTTTACAAAGCACCCATTTTTACTGAACGACGATGAGGTGATTGGAGCCAATTGACCCCACATCTTGATAATAGTACTGAAACGATCTTATGCAGAGATAACGACTGTCAGTAGTCCCTTCAGTTGAATACCGAAGTGATTACTTTTACAGTACGTTGTTTACGCTGGACAATTTTTTTTGTCTGTTTGTTTTAATTACTAGGCGCCCAGTTTTACTATACGGTGATAGGTTGTTTGGGTCCAGTTAACCCCACGCCTTGATATTAATGCTGAAATTGTCCTATAGGCACACGATGACTGTCGGTGTTCCCTACAATTGAATATCTCAGTAATTACTTTTACAGAGCTCTGTTTTGTTTTTAAGAATCGTGGAGTTGCCCTACGGAACCCCAAGATTTCCATCCCACCCAGCTTATCCCGGCGCAGCACATTTCGTGCTATTCACAGGTCTAACATGCCCCACCCTTGAAAAACCCTATGCCCCAGACACCACAAACACCCTGGGAAAGTGCAGTACTCAGGATTCGAACCTGAGCGACTTTGGTTGAATAACTCCGAAGCCAAGCGCTGCGACCATTACTCTACCGCGGTCCCCATAGCTCTGTTTAAGGTGCGCAATGTTTTTTGCTCAGATGATGACGACCCATTATCCGCTTAAGGCGATGAAGTGATTCGGTCCGGGTGATACCATGCTAATAATAGTGCTGCAATTCAATACCTAAGTACGCTGTTTACGATATTTAGTTGACTACGTATAGATGATAATGCACCAATTTCTATATGATAACGCCCAAATTTATCTGCAATTAATCCACATTTATTTTTAAAGCGCAGATATATGTTATCAGTGCCTATTTTTCTGTACTTGCCGTATAGTGCTTAGTTATACATACGAGAAAATACTTACAGTTCGTCCAATGAATCTTTTATGTCACGTGACAAGTAATGCGTTTGGTTTAAGATGTAAATACAAATAGCTACTCCAATGAGGTTCTAGTTTCATGAAAATAAAAATTGGCGTTGAGGGATAAAATAGCGGGCTATTTAAATTGCGTTCTGCTATGAAATTACTATAAAGCGGTGAAATTTTAATTATTTATCACATTTTTTAACGAATAAGCAAAGAACCAAAATGACGCACGAGTAAACAATTTCACAAGCTTTGACAGTTACCAGTTTGTGAGATTTGAGTAAAGTAGTAGAAAATAGAACACAAGTTCGGACATGCGTGTACGGTTTTTATCTTCGTCTATCGCACAGAGAATTTTAAAACGCATGTTGTATTTTACATCAACAACCTTAACTGTGTTCTGTTTCACCAACACCTAAATCACCTAGATAACATTTTATGCGTATGTCATTTATTGAATACTCGAATAATCACGTGACATAAAAGATCCATCGGACGAACTGTAGATAATAGCAACCTCTGCATTCAAATTTCTTAGCTCGTAGTTTTACACATTCCATTTAATAGCATCCAGATGATAAACACCAATTATTGTTCTGTTTAGATTCATGAATATCGATTTACAACACACGGTTTACAGAACCCATCAGTGACTAAACCAAGTTGATTTTCTTTTAGGGCAACAACTTTGCAGCGAAGCTGGCGTCGCTCAAATGATGATAACCAATTGCTTCTGCATTCACACTATTCAGCACCTAAGTTTACGACAATTGATTTACTGCGCCTAAATAACAATGAGAAATAGTTCTGGCACTTATATTTTTACGAACCCTTTTCTACCAAGTTAACGGTATCTCTTTGAATGCACCCATATAACGTTTTAGAATAACTATTCTATACAGTCTTAATCGAACACTTTATTACACACACCTATCAATTATATTTTTAAATCTAGGTTCACTTATAGAATTGCTGTATTCCGCAGGTTTCTCATGTATTGTACTATGGAAATTCGCAAAAGAATTAACACTAGTAATGAATACAGACACCCTTAATCGATGCCAATCTTTATTTATCCACCATTTCCTGGTAAATCGTTAGGAAACTGTGCTTATTTGTAAATAACACTCGCTCGATTTGAACTTTAGAAATAAATTTTACTTCGTAGTTAGAGTTAACTGAGTGAGACAAACGAATGATAGCATTACAAAACCAAGACTAAACATTCTAAAGAGTTTTGTATGTGTATCTATTTGAATGAAAGTATAATTTTACCCCGCCAATCCGGGTTTTAGAATAGGATATCCGGGCTCTGCCTGTCACAAGCCAGGAAAAATGGGGAGTGATAGAGGAGTAACACATCTTAAAAAAACCGGGGCTCAGCTGGCCCGGTTGGAAGCACCCTGTGAGGGCCCCCTGCTAGGGTACGACCCAGTTGTCACGAGGTAACGGGACCCTCGTCGTTGGGCTAATCACCTACACGGGGTACAGTAGATTCACAGAAATAACAAGCGCTTCGGAACAGGACTGCTTAATAGGAGACGACCGACAAGACAAATGATACGAATAGGAACATAGAACATAAAAACACTAACTGAGAAAGAGGTATAATTAATAGAGCAGATTGAAAAGTATAAGATACAGTTTCTGCGAATAAGCGAAGTGAAGAGGAAAGGTCAAGGACCTAAGACACTGGACAAAGATACACACTGAGATATACAGGAAGGCCCTCCGGAGATAGAGCGAAAGAAGGAGTGGGGATCATAATAAGTGGTGCACTACAAGCCAAACTACCTAATTGGGAGCCAGCAAACTCAAGGATCATAACAGTTAGCCTTGAGCTAGAAGAAAAGTTCGGTATAATACAAATATATGCACCAACGGAAGACGCAGGTGTTAGAGAAAAGGATCATTTCTGTGATGAATTACAAGGAACATTAGAAAAAATGCAAAGTAAAAACAGGCACGTTATGATAATCGGTGATTGGAAGCCCGCATAGGAAAAGACAAAAATCAGGGATATGGAACAATGGGTGAACATGAACGAGAAAGAACTCTAAAGAACAACGGGGAAAGAATGATAGGTTTCTGCATCAATAACCAAATATTAATAGGAAATACGTGGTTCAAACATAAAACAATTCACAAGATTACTTATGAAGCAGAAGAAGGAAGACAAGAAAGTATAATAGATTACGTAACATACTCTAGAACCAGGACAAACTAAGGCGTAAAAGTAAAAAAGTAATAAGAGGAGCAGAACCGACCACCGATTACATCGACACCAGTTTGAAAACACCCTCCAAAGAAACACCAATAGTCAAATATACAATAAACAATACCCTAGTAGGAAAGAAAGAATTAAGCACCAAAACAAAATTACATCTATACGAAACCATTTACACACCTACACTCAACTACGGTCGGAAACGTGGACGATGCTGGATTACCATAAATCCAAAATACCAGCTGCAGAAATGAGGTATCACCGGAAGATAATAGGAACAATCAGAAGGGATAGAATAAGTAACAGAAGCGTTAGAGACGAACTAGACTTAAAACCTCTACTAGAAGAAAAAGAAGAAAAAGAACTAAGCTGGTAGGGTCATTTGGTTCGCGTGGAGGAGGAAAGAATACCCAAGAAAATGTTCAATATGAGACCCGAAGGAAGGAGAAGACGGGCTAGACCTAGGAATCCAGTGGGAAGAATCAATAAATGAAATGGCTAGGAAAAGAGGAAAAACCCCCACAGAGATGCGGACAATGGTAAGAGAAATAACACCTTTAAGAGATGGATTAAACACCCAACACCGCGAGGTATAAATGGGGACAAAAAGAAAGAAAAAGGTGAAGTATAATTTTACAGTAAGTAAGTAAGTACAAAAAAATGTTGCAAACGCATTTAATTTTGTTTAAAAATTAACTCTTGTCACTTTCTTAAGCAGAAATGTCATCAATATTTTCAGCGTTTACTCTAGCTACTTTACTTGAACTGTTAAATTATTATAAGGTATCATCCTAAACAATCGAAACGGATACACCTACGGAAAACTTGAAGCAAAATACCATATTTCTGTAATCCTGTTTTCTATTAGAACAGCTATTCAATAACGTTTATCGTTTATAGTTTTGTATTGTCAAGGCAAGCTTAAAACACAATACAGCTTTAAACTTTTTCCTCCAGTAGTCATTATTTTCAAGTTTCAATTATTTTTGTGCGCTTCTGTAATACAACTGGGAGAAACTGAGTCGCTCCTAATTTCACCACTAGAGATAACACTTATGGGGATCAAAATTACCAGTTTGTTCCTTATTTTCTCAACGAGGCAACAATATCCATGTTTATAGTGGTCTTTCACCTACCATAACGTGCAGAAAATTTTCTCGGCGTACAATTCTCCCTGTCCTTATATCTTCAGCTAGATTATTGTACTTTTGTAACATGATACTCGCCCTGAGCGTTAATAGCACTTAGTGTACGGAAATGTGGCTTTTATTGAGCTTTATCTCTAAATTGTCTAGTGTTACAAAGGAATTTCTTGATGGAGTAATTACGTGAGATGTAAAAAGTAGTGGATACTAGGAAACAATTTCAACTCAAGAATTAATTTCCAAAATTCCCTTTGTATAAACACAGCGATTTTAATGGTTTATTCAACGTTACATGCCCCGTGTAGTTGATTTGGTATTTTACATGCTTTAAAGGGTTTTCCGAAATAGTGATTGCATTAACCTGGATTGGTATCCGTCCGTTCGTTATGCTAATCCTGTTGCCCAATCCGCTTATCGTGATATATGTATGAACGTTTCACTTGTCACTTTAAGTATGATTTTTTTGACAATCCCAGATTTTAATTGATCACAAATCTTATTTGAATAACGCTCAAAGGTTGCATCAAACACATGAAATTAATGTTTATCTATAAAATGCAACAATCCCATTTGATCATATTATGTAACCATAATTGACCGAACATAACTCAAAATGGACTTAAATTTTACGACACTATCCTTGCGTTTTTCCGTCTGCCTTACTAAAGGATATCCGGGATTTCTAATCCGGATCATCATTTGTAAGGCGTTAAAAAATATGTTCCCAGGACTTACACTAGTTTTGGCACACACTTAGCTTGAAGTCCATTTATTTAAAATGGCGAAAACAAATGGATCCACAAAAAACAAATTAAAGCAAGTAACTTTACGACGTCATGACGCCAGCGCACGTCCGGAGTAAATGAAAACGTAAGCAAGCGAGCCATTTCAAATTGAAAGAAAATACGACACCCTCTTGCTTATTCTACCTTTTAGTGAAAGCGTTTGTAGAGAAGTTGGTGGAAACCTTCAATAAACTCCAAGGAAATTAAAGTAAATCTGTCCTTAAGCACGGAAATTACAAGCATGTTACCTTAAATGTTACAAAAAAAAGAGCAAGTTCTATTTCAAGGTTAAACGAATATGGCAAGAGCTGGTGACGTTTTAGGAAAAACTTCCGGATGTAAGTAATTAAGGGTGAAATGAAGAGAAGGAAGGGCGGAAAATAAACACTAAGAGTCGCCTGTAAAAGCAACATAAACCTTTCTGAGGTCCATTTTGCTTTGGGCACAAACAGTTGCAAATATAACAATAATTGATCCTTTAACTATATTTATCTAAAACAGTCGAATTTCGATCATCTAGGAGTATTTAATATTTTGAAAATAAGACTAATAAGCAGAAATTCTAAAAATCTGCTAGAAAATTGCGGTTGGCAAAATGTACAGAAGATTATTGTGTTTTGTTTCCATTTTCACTGGAAATTCTTATTAAATAGATTTTGTTTTGTAGGTAAAAGAATAGTATCCGATGGCAAAAAATAAATTAGTGTGCTGAAGCAAGGTCAATTAGCAACAGATAAATAAAAATTGACTAAGAATTATCATCCCCTTATTACACTACTGTTACGTGATACAAACTTCCATTTTATCAGTTTTTCGAAATTAACTGTCTATTTACAACATTCTGTCTAACGGTTCACTGCCATTGCAATTAGTTTCCAGACTACAAAGCTTCGAGAATTCTAAAGTAATGACTTTCTGGTCTCTAATTTAGTTTTCAAGTATTACAAATAGAAAGAAACATATCCTCCACTAAACTTCAATAAAACACCCGTACAAGGAAGTGTATCCTTTTTTAAACTGCAATTACTTGAACTGAAGCAAGCAGGTATAAATTACCAGTTCCTTCTGCTAAAAACAATTTACAGATGGGAATCTTGTCTGCCGAGATTAATTTTCAGATGTAATTTCTAAAAGTTTAAGGATATAAATTAGTGCAGGATGAAGAAATGCATCAGCTGCTGCCCACTTACACACCTCGTTTCTGTATCCACAAAGAGATTCCTTAATCCTATTTTTCACTGTATTTTGGAAACATATCGTGGCATATTTAAATAAGTGAACGCAACTACTTCATGAAAAGGGATATAGAGGTTTATATTATGGCGTGTTTAGAGGAACAATTATCAAGATTGATCCATTTCCTCTCGGTATTACCAGTATTAATCTAGCGAATTGCCAATACAGTTTCTAGAAATTACTTTTCCAATATAGCTTCGAATCGATTATAATAATGGTTGATAATATCAGTTATAGATAAACAAACCACACAAATTATAAATATGTTATAGTAACACCTGTACCTTTATAGGCCAACATTTCAGGTTGTGAGGGATAACTCTTGTTAAAAGTCGATAAATCCAACCGTTTTCCAGATAATTTTGATCAAAAATCGAGTTGTAAACTTCATAGTATCTGGATTAATAGCAGTATAGGCTCAGAACAATAAACCAGCTCATATTAACATTTCTTCGCAAATGGTTAATTTACAATTTACAACACATTTAGTATAAATAAATAGCATTAGGTTTATATAAAACATTTGTTGGGTTGTACTTTGTAAGCTAACCATTTGCTGTGAAATGTTCATATGAACTTTTTTTTGTCTTATTTCCTGAATTTATACTGTGAATTTAATACACATTAGTAAAACATGGGAAACAGAAGGATTTCCCGTATAATAACGCATACCCTTGATAATTGTAAGAGCTTTATGCTCCAGTATTGATATTGAAATGTTTTACTACAGAAGTGAGTTGTAAATTTACTTTTGCGTGTTTGGTTATGACGTATTGAGTTTAGATCCTCATGATGCTAAAGGCATTTGTAAAATAGTTACTGCGCGTTTATAGACTCAGAATTGTAGCTATGGTTCCGGATCGCGTATATTCTTAGATTATATATACTAGCGATTAAATATTCAATTCATATACTTTAATGTCTTAGTAAATTTTATATTTATACTTCTTATATATTGAATTGTAAGCAGATGGCAGAAATCAATTGATTTATAAAATAGTCTACTAGAACAATTCTTTAGATGTGGATTTCAATTTCTGTAGAGTTTCTCTAGTCTATGTAATTTGTATAACCACATATATGCTCAGTTTCATATGAAATGCACCACCCATTAAAAATAAAGCTAAGTGTTTAAAAATTATCTAAAATAATGTTGTATTATGGCGTATGAAATGATCACTATTTCCTAAAAAATCAAGTGGTTGTGGTGTTCATCTACTGTCTCTCATCAACTTGCTGCTTAGAAACAAAACAATATCTAGTAAACATTAATTAGTTGTTTCGAGATTTTGTTACATTTTGTGGCAGAATTTAGTTTTAAAATGCCTCCTGTAAGATAGATAGAAATGTTAACCACATTTCAGATTTTGATAGAGGTCGAATTATCGACATGATAGAACCTGGACTTTCTTTTCGTGAAATTGGTAGAAGGGCAAATCGGGACCACACTACAATTGCTCGAATATGGTCTGCTTGATCAGAAGATGGCATTCAGCGACATCGTCCAGCTGGTAGACCTCCACGTAGCAGCAATGTTCGTGAAGTTCGACTTCTTCGAAGAATTGCTACACGAGACCACTTTCAAACAACAAAGTCCGTTGCTGTAGACTGGATGCGGGCTCTTCACCGCTGTGTGTCAGTGGCAACAATTTATAGAAGAATCTCTTCTTTTGGACTGCGATCCTACTGTCCATTCCAACGGTTCCCTTTAACTGCACATCACAAGGCTGTTAGGCTTGCTTGGTGTCAAGCGCGGCAGTATTGGAATTAGCAATGGAACGACATTGTCTACAGTGACGAAACAAGATTTTGTTTGTAGGCAAATGACGACCGTAGGAAGTGTTATGTGTAAATCTCACAGTAGCATCCCGGCAGTTTTATGGGTATGTTTGGTTGCCTGCAGTTCCTTTTGCCGCCTACTTTCGTTCAAACTTTTTGACTACCTCTAGTTCTAGGAAACTTCGGGGAATTCTTTTGGAAGTTGTAGGTGTATTTTAAATTGGGTGGGTGGAATTTCCTGAAGTGTGAAAAACAAACGAGACTTCCTGTTGAGTTCTTGACCGTGCAGGTTATTGTTGCTGGTATAAGTGTAGAAGTCGACTTCTTCGAAGAATGGCTACATGAGACCGCTTTCAAACAACCAGGTCTGTTGATGTAGACTGGATGCGAGCTCTTCACCGCCGCGGGTCAAGGGCAACCATTTACAGAAGAATCTCCTCTTTTGGATTGCGGACCTACCGTCCATTCCAACACTTCCCTTTAACTGCACATCGCAAGATTGTTAGGCTTGCTTGATAACATTAGCGGCATCAATGGAATCAGTAATGGAACGACATTGTCTTCAGTGACGAATTTTGTTTATGGGCAAATGACGGCGGTAAGAAGGTAAATCGATATCGAGGAGAGTGACGAAATCTAGAGTTTACTTGAAGACGCTGTAACACTTCCCTAAGTTTTTCTATAGGGGAGGTTAACTGTTTTTGGGATCAAGGCATACAAATCATAATAATGACAAAAAAAACCTTAAAATGCATATATTGAATAATAAAAATAATGGGGATGTTACAACACAAAGTGGAAATCCATCATACGGGCTGGTCCTTGCCTAATCTAAGAATAATAAAAACCGGGAGAGATTATGTCGACCATTGACCTCGTTTAACCTGGTTCTCTTTTTTCTCAGGGGGTATATTTATTATATACAAGTTAGTTATTATAACATAAATTTGCAAACCTTATCTGGACGGTCTAATGTTGATTAATATCCTTTTATTTGAAATTCACTTTTGATTACTTGACGAGTTCGAAACGGAATAAGTTGTATTACTTTAGATATTATGAATTTTACTTCTAAGTCCCATAATTGAAAGGACTGTTCAAGTTAAGATTTTTGAAATTAACACATGAACAATTTTGAATTCGCGGTTGGGTAATTAACCCCAACTCGGTGAGACACGAACTGACTGACTTCTTGCAATTTACTCTGCAAGAAAACTATTTCCGGATCAAGTTTCGACATAATTTTCTGCCTTTGGTCAGGTCTGGAGTAATATGTTACTGGTTTTCTGAATTTGCTTACAAACTAACAATTCTGTGGGAACTGTGTTCTTGCACTTTTTTCCCTTAGTTAATTTCCATTATATGTGCTGAAATTCTAATATTAAGTTACATCCGTTTTCAAGCCTGTGAATTAACTTGTCAGCTTAAATAAAAGTGATTTCCCTGTGTACAGGGTGAACACAAAATTATTATTTTTTTTAAATTAACACAAATTATCTATAAAAAGCTTATAAAAACTACGGGTTACTACACTATCCCCGGCTTTTCAAAAGATGTCTAGGGCCTTGAACGGTCCTAACATCCTTTTACCTATCTTCCCTCTTTCTAATCTATTTCTACTCCCTGTCTATCTTAATTATTTCTATCCTGTTACTATTTTTCTAAGTTTCTTTTCTACTTATTTTCCCCTATCCGTAATACTAAAATGTCTGTCTTGATGAAATGTCTCTTTTGTCCATTAATAATACTGCTGCGCATACACTTTTTTTTTATAACCACTTTTTCACTTAGAGGCCATGATTTTATTATTTCCACTTTTTCACTAGCTTTTGTCTTTTTGTTGAACGCTTGTTGCTGGAACTGTGTTGGTCCGGACTGCTGATCCTTCCTTGGTCTGCGATTGGTCCTTCTATTTCGTTGTTGCTTTCATTTTGTTGGTTTATTTTTGCTTTATGAAATTTAAATTGGTTTGGTTAATAAAAGGAAAAGGATTGTGGCAGAGACTGTTACCACGGATTTTTGTTGGTCTCCATTAAAAGGATAATTGAGGTATGGTTCAAAAATTTTAGTTTTAATTTATTGCATCAGTCCAATGTTGTAAATTTGGATATTTTGATACTGATGTGTTTTCACATGCGTAATCACTGTTGTTTCTTCTTTTGGTTTATGTAGATCGCCTGATTGTGCTTCTACATCTCTTGGTTTTTCTTTATTAAGATGGTGACGATGAATTAACCAAAGGCTAAGTGTATTCCAGATACTTGCCATGAGTGCTAAACTACATCCTAGTGTTTTATAAATTGCTAAACCATTTAATATAACTCCAATTAAATATTTTATTGATTTGATGATTACGTAAAATCCTATGATTCCACTCATAAACATTCCGATATCCGTGAACCAACCCCAAATATATTGTAGGGTGTTCCTTGCTAATCTTTTTATTTCTATACTGTCAAATAATTGTAATGATGAATATCCCATGTTATCGGTTTGGTTATACCCTGCCATTTTTAAGGCTAACATATTTTCTACTGCTGCACGCTCTTGTCCAAATAATAAGGTTCGTTGTGCCTTGGCGACTTCTTCTTGCGTGTATAATCCACTGGCTCCCAAAGGTTGTATTGGTTGAAATTGTAATTTATTTTTTTCCTCGATGTCTAAGAGATTTGGTTGATTTTTTTCTACTGGAAAAGGATTTAATCCAATCCATTTGCCATCGATGAAATATAGTGGTGGTGTGAATGAGTTGCACTCCACTTGCTCTGCGTATTTTTGGATTAGATGTGTGATTGGTGCCATAAAGTTCGATTCATTGTTTACCATAATTGGTAATTCATGATAACAATTTGTAGTTCTTCTAATTTGTGCCAGTTTTGGCGTGCATTGCATAATATACAAAACTTCTCCTATTACTCTTCCTACGTATCCCATTTTGTTTTTGATTATTGAACTTAAAGCATTTGGAGACAAAGGAGCTATAAGTAATCTGTTCCTCATAATTTCTCTATGAGTTAGACATCTGCGATGTACCGTATCTGCGTAAAGTCGATCAATAGTTCTTTTATATCCTTGTTCGATATATAACAGTTTGCTGTTGACGTAACTAGCTAGATCTGTGTTCTGAGAAATAATACTCATTTTATAATTGATGTGCGTGAAATTACTTTTCACGATTATAATTCTTGGATGTTCTGTTTGCCAACAATCATATCCACATAAGACTGTTGTTTTTATTAATGCTAACGCGAAAATTTTTTCTCCGTATTCGACTACTAGTATTTGTTCTTCCGGTCTGTTAATATTTTTGACGATCGCAGCTGTTCCTTTGTATAGGGACGAGAGGTTGTCATCACACTCGGTTGTGGGTTCTAAACTCCATACTGTTTCTCCGTGTGTCGAATCAATGCAGTACCCATCGGAGTATTTGCAAGTGATCCCTGGTAATAAGCTGATTTCATTTTCGTTTAATTTAACTGTTGCCATATAATCTGTGGCATAAATTTTTATCGCTGCTTGTACTATTACTTTAGTCCATGAATGACCATTTTCACTGAAAGTCGTTCCTTCGCATTTTCCTTCATCGTTTAGATGTCCTAGTAGCGTTATGGATGCTTCGGTTGTTCCATTGATGTTGATTCATCCTATTATCTGATTGTAGATCTTTACTGTTTTGTATCGATGCGCATTTCTGCATTGTTCTGCTCCTAATGGTTCCAAAAAATTTGAGACTCCTCCTGCAACAGCTGATGTATGCGAATGCATTCCGCAATGTGAAATAATTCGTGTAACTTCTATCATACATGTTTGTACTCTTTGTACTTTAAAATCGTTTCTTTGTATCACATTGACGAAGGACGTTTCTTCTCGGTATCCTAATTTTTCGTCTGGACATGGTTTCACATCTTGTATGCTGATTACTGTCAAATTATTGTTTATATTTTCACAATCGTAAACTATTAATGCCGTAACTGTGTTTAAATACGCACTAAGTATTATTACTAGCGCACTTGCTGCGAGCAGTATTTTTTCCATCGCACTTAAAAATAAAACATTGTTTATATTAGTACCTAGTAAATTTCAAGTTCAATTAAAATTATTAAAATCCTACCTAAAAAAATTATTTAACCTATAAAGAATCTTTTCTTAATATTAATACATGAAAACATTTATTAAAATGTTGTATGAATAAAAATAAATTCCATTTAGTCCTTTGTTTTTATTCTGCACTTGTGTGCATGTTTCAAATTTGGAAAAGTGATTACTTAGCACCGTAATCTTTCTTTTAATTAAACTTTCAATATCCGTTATTATATATATATATATATTATATAAATCTAAATTTTTTTTTAATCTGGTTGCGAACGCAATCTTAATCTAGAAGATGCTCTTATGCCCCTTCGCTGTATTGACCCTAAATTTTCAACATTTGGTATGTTCCTTAAATTTTCCTGAAGTAGGCCTCTTGTTGGTCTATTTACTTCAAGTCTCCAATTTCTTTTGGGTTTTGGTTGTCTTTTTTGTTGTGATTGTTGATCTGCGCGTTGTTGTAGTCCTTGTGCTATTGCTAACGTTGCGTTTTTTCGGTATTTTTCATCTTCTGACTCGCTTTCGGAATCTTCTTCTGTGGTTTCCGCCACATCTATTCTTTGAAGTTCAATTTTCTCAGGTTGTTCGCTTTCGAACCCCTTACATGGTTTTAATCTATTTGAATGTACAATTAATTCTTTGTTTTTATATAATTCTCTAATTTTAAAAGTAA
>JABXWE010104064.1:0-21965 GCA_014611495.1 Limonius californicus | reverse complement strand
TTGTACAAAATTCTGTAGCTCATGCTCTAAAGTCAATAGAGCTTAGTATAACTTATAAACAAAAAAAACCCTTCCCGAAAACGCAAAAATAATACAAGCCACGAAAAGATAAACAACATTCGAGGTTATGTAAACAAAAGTAAACAAGTATTATTAAACCTTGATAAATTTCTACCTTATCTATAGTAACATGATTATGTTGACAGTTTTGTCACGGATGTCAAGGTAATTTTGCACCTATTTGCGCATGCTCATAGACAGAATTTTGTACAAATTTCTGTTCCGTGCAATACGTGTTTTGCAGAATTGTGTACAAAATTATGTTCAAAATTTGAACAAAGCTTTGAACAAAATTTTGTACAAAATTCTGTACCGTCTCATACAGGCCTAAGAAACAAGTCTGGTAGCGAAGTAATTCCCATGACAACGCATTGGGTTACCATAGAAAATTTGTATTCTACTATCTGCGATATAGGACGCGGGTTTCCAAGCATCTCTACGTATTGGAGCCATATTTGGCCCAATGTACTACGAATTTTGCGTATCTTTCAACCCGGGTAGTGATTTTTATCGAGCCACACATTGCACTGGCACGGGACCTAAGCCTTTACTTCTTATACGATGGAAGGTCCTCTATCAGATTCTTCTCCGTCAGAAACATCTCGCCGACCTCTGTCAGAATCGAACCCACTTCCCTTGGATCTACAGGCAACCGCGCTAACCATTAGACTAACGTGGCCGGCAGCTGGTATATTTAGTATTAGACAAATACTACGAGAAATTACTTTTTTAGATTGTTGAAAATCGGTAAATAATTGGCTAAGTCATAAGACTATTTGAGAAAACACCATAAACAGTTATTCAAACAAATGGTTTTAAAATCCCCAACATTTATTGGAAATATTTCACAAATTGTTGGACTGGGAAGTTTTTAAATATGTTTGTAGGGGCCATGAAATATCCACTCCTTTTCTTACATCTTGTATACAGAGTTATTTTAAACATGTGCGAAAAATGTTAACCACGTATAGCTGAGGTTATTTAACCCCTAAATCATCTAGTAACTGTTTTAAATTCAGCGCCTTTACGGAGGCGTGGCTCTTCAAAGTTTGTTTACATCATTTCATACAAATATAAATAAATTATTGTTTCTTGTCCAATTTGTTTGTTTTGGAAAGATAACAGTCCAAGCTTTTCAGTCAATGAAATGTACAACTGACGGTGAAACGTGGATGAAACCTGACACAGAAGTGAAAAATTTGATATAAAAATTTATAAATTATGGCATACTTTGAAAACGAAATCGTTAACCTGAATTTTTTACAGCTCCTGCACTAGTATTCTGTTTTTCAAAAAAGGGTCTCTCGTTTCTACAATTTTTTCGATCGAGTCGGCTCCATGTCAGATGATGATGATGATGATGATGATGATGATTTTAATTTTTAAGTAGTTGTTTATCAAACTTTCTAATAGGAATGACAATTGAAATACAAACACCTAATGTACAAATTTTTACACCCAATTTTGCAGATTTCGTTCAGTTTTCACATACAACCGTACATTTGTAAATTAAGCTTGGGCTGTTAGCCTTCCAAAATATCCAAAATTGGAGAAGAAACAAGACAGTTATTTACATTTTTATGAATTGATGTAACAAAATTTTGAAGCCCCATATCTCAGTAGCGGGGCCAAAGTTTAAAAAATGTACTAGGTAATTTAGGAGTTAAATAACATCAGCTAGACATGCTTAAACATTTTCGCAAAATATTCAGAATCACCCTGTATATGAAATACGAAAAAATGATGTCGAAATATGGTGAGTAAATGCTATTAATAACAACAATTTTAGAGGTACTAAGTAAGATATACTGAATGATTATTTGAAACTGTATGATATGTTAATTAATAAGTGAAAATGTCTAACTTTTCCTGCCTTTAGCTAAAGGACTAAAATGGTAAAATACGATACTCTCAAAAGTTTGTTTTGTTCCTCTATAATGGTGTTTATTACAGATTTACTCTGTTTCATGTTTAAATTAACTAAATTCATTTCGAAAATTGTCTAATTATGACATTTTCACAAAAATGCCTGAAATATTAGACATTGTGGCGACTCTAGATTAACTTTTTACTACCTTTGTGTAAATATAATTAGTTTTTTTATTGTAAGAATGGCGAAGGTATAATCTATTTTCAAGGCTTTAAATGAATACTTTGCTACTTAAACGTATTCCGAAAAAGCGCTAAGCCGATTACATATTTAAAAAGAATGAAGAATACTCGGATAGGTCTATAAAACATAAAACTATCTGTATAAAACACTGTATGACGAGACAGGTTAACCTCCTGCACTCCAAACATGCAAAGAGGGCTCAAAGAAGCTGCTTGATAGTAGGTAGATAACAGGCCATTGGTTTATACACAGCAGAAGAAGAAGATATGAAACACAAGAAGATAATAAAAATATTGTCATAGCGATTTTTTAATGGTTAAAATTAAATCAGTCGATTCTGTTAACGATAGTTCTTATTTTTCTAACTTTAAAATTGTTTCTGAAAGGGAATTATAATTTGATTGAATAAATGCTAATTGCCCTACCAGTTCAGGTTTTTGCAAAACGCATTTTGTTTCACGAATTACTGCAGAATCATTAGAAAACTCTAAAATTAATTCCTTAATTTTATCAAAATTATTAAAATAAAAAATAGCCGCTTTTAACCATGTACACCACCTTGTAAGTACTGGTATGGGAGGCAGTGGTGTATTTGGAAGCTTTTCTTTATATACTCTAACACGTAGTGGAGCTTTTACAAACACCTTCTTAACATTGCTAATTAATTCATTTACAATAGGAAATGGAACCCTAACTTCCTCAGCAATTCTGTTTAACCCATGAGCTAAGCAGGTAACATGAATGAAACTGTTTTAAAATACTTTTAAATTTCTACCCGCCTTAACCATATAGGCTACGGCATCTGACAACATTAATAAATTATTGTTAGCAGGTATAGCATCGGGAAGGAAAAAGTTTGTTCAACTTTCATTGATGAATCTAGATATTGTTACATTATTAATATTTTCTAATTCCATGCAGCTAATTAAGTAACATTTACTAAGTGTTTCTTCGTCTAAAGATCCGATCATTAAATTCCCTATACATCGCCCAAATGCATAAGTAGTTTCATCTACCACAAAATAAATAAACTTACTATTCAGTACATGACTACATATTAGCTGTACCACATTAACATAAATAGTACCAACGTAATTGTTTCTTAGTGTACTTTCGTCGGGTACAGACCTATTACAATATTTTTCTAAAAAATCTTTAAAGTGACTATTAGATAATGTAGACAGTGGAATGTTTGAACTAACTAAAGCTTCACAAAGATCACAATTGAAATCATCTCTGCGTTTTTCAAATTTCCTGCAAACGATTGGCATAACGATATTTGAGAACTAGAAAGTTTTTTAAATTTTTTTGATTGAGTTTGATGCAGCGAAGTTGCTACGTGCTGCGTGATTTAATATTTCTTTCCACACGCTATCTATAGAAATAAAAAATAATAAAAGGAGTTAATAAAAAGCAATATCAATTTAATTTTAAACACACAGGATCAGAAAACTTACTGTTATGCTGCATGTCTTGCAGGACACTTTGTCACCGTCCAGCACCAAATCGGAAAAATATTTTATCCAAACAGAGACTAAACTGTGCAATTTTGCCATTGTTTTCCAATTTGTAAACTTTTTTTGACCGAAGAAAATCTAGAGAAGACACCACACTCTGTTAAGACAAAACTGAGAATGGCAATAAGCAAACTAGGGTTTGAAATATCCTAAGCCTTACTAGGGGCTAAGCACCTCTAAATGCCGTCTTACCCTAATACTGGTTTCAGAATATTTTAGAAAACGATTTTAGTGAAATTTATTTTACTGCTGTGTTTCTGCGTGGTAAATTATGCAAAATTACATAATAATTTGATTAAAAATGCTGAAATATGCAGAATTCTTAAAAATATGTATAAAATTCCAAAAAATGTAAGATATGCATTTTATAATTAGCGTCAATCAACTTTAATTAACGTAACTTGCGTAGAACCAAAAGCATTTTGATGGCATATCACTATTAAAGGATATGCATTTTGCATAAAATCCGAGTCTTAATCATAAGTATTAAAGCACTGGAAACAAAAGCCATTTGTAGTCAATGTTTCTACGTTGATTACAACTATCCTTGTATCTTAAAATGTGCCTCATACGATGATATAAAAATTACTTAATCTCACAAGCGCCTGCACCAAAAATGGCACATTTTAATTAGTTCATACTTTTCGAAGCCCTCGTCACACACACTTTCTATGACGGTTTACCCACTAATTTATCTAATTAAAACTACGCGGGTCTTGATCCAAAACCGGTATTTTTGCAAGTACGTAAGTTTTTATTTAAATTAATTAGCTTACTCGAGTTTACATCAGTTTTCCAGAATTACATTGCTTTGAGTGAACATTGATTTGCAGAAAATACAACATTATTTGATATAAGCCAGACCTCTCATTATTTTTCCATCAGCAAGCACCAAGAACAGTTATTACAAGCCAGTATCAGCTGGTTGTTGTTTATTATTAGGACTATAAAATGGGATTCTTTTTTTTGCTGCTGTAATTAAGGAAAACGTAGATAATTCCAACAAATTTTTATTTTTCATGTTCTGATTTGAGAATTCAGTTGTAAGACGATCAAGAGAGTTTTTTCAAGATTATGGAAGCACGTTTATTCGACAACTTTATGAGCCTAAGGGTCGGGACATTCTATCGTCGTCCTTTCGTCATTATCATCACCGGAGCCTTTTTGGCGTATATGCTGTGCGGTCAGCTATTCTGCTGTTCAAATGTAATTAAGTTGTCTGTTACATAATGATAGTCTAATACAGGGTGTAGATACTATTCCCCATGGAACCGATGGTATATCACACTTTATGGGTTTCTGCTGCTTTTGGCAGAGGAAGCGAAATGTATTTTACCATATTTAATCGTGTACCCGTTATTGTTAACGTTATCTATTCAAATTCAACTACCTACTACAGAAATTTTCCACAGGCCATATTTTTCAGGCATATATTGTTATTAAATACCTTTTTCTATTTCTCTTTGCTGTTCGGGACAGCCGGAAGCATAGTTTTATGTTCACTTGTAAATTTCCACCACTGAGTAAATTTATCTTCTGCCATTATATACAGGTTTGGCCAGCTAAATTCTCTTCCCTTAAAAGTTATTGATTTTTTATAATATAGAAATAGATTGTAGTTACTTTCTGTTGAATTGATCTCTTACTGTAAATTAACAGTTTTACTAATTATAATTGTGTTAGTATTAAACAAGAGAAGCGCTCGTTCCTGCAACCGTATTGTATGACAAACTAAAAAAATGCAAAATAACAAAAACAAATAGCAGAGCTTCATTTTGTTCAGTAAATTTTTAAAACTGCATCCACCCACTTTCACAGATTTCCTAATACGTTTTCAAAACGATCATCGGATTTGACCAAATGCGTCAGATGAAATTAGTGTACGCCCCTTGAATATTGAATTTTGTGCCTAGTAGAGTGATATCGCAACTTTTTGGTGGCCGTGGATGCACAGCTCTTCTTCCAAGGCAATTTCTTCCTAATACATTATTTAAGTAATTCCTAATGATCTAACTGTAGTTAGTAGGACAGCCATCATGTTGCTACCAAAGTTTTTGTAGTACATTGAGTTCTACATCTTCCAACAACCCCAGTAAAATGTTATGTAGGAAATCCAAGTAATGTCCAGTTAGATTTTCATGGAAGAAGTAAAGTCCAATAATGCTACACCAAACAGAAAAGACTCTTGCTAGGCTAATTACATGTATGTTGGATTTTAAGGGGGGGGGGACTTAGCTGACCCACCCTGTATATATTACACTGTCTTATAATTATTTAAATAGTAATTCGGAAAATATTTGGGCTACAAAATGATTATCGGCGTAATAGCAAACTCGAATTGATTTTTTGGTAAACTAAATCCTCCGGAGTATATTAACAAACAATTATCTAAAAAATATTGAATCTATATTAGATATTGCGCATATCCATAGGGCATAGATTTCCAACCATGGGGTAGATTTCATTTTTTTTTACTTTTTCTGCCAATTACAACTGTTTAACTTATATTAAAGTCTACATAGTTTCGTAGGGCATAGTGGATTTGCATTTTACCTTAATTTATTTTCATCAATGGTTTATGTTTTTTCTTAAACGTATCAGCCAAGTTAGGGTATGTACGAGTTAGTCAAACTGTTTGTTTAGACTGCAGGATCTTATATGGATCAAAATATACACAAGATGTATCACGTACCGCTTGCTTATCGATTGGATGAACCCAGTTTGAGGAAATGTAACTTTTATGTTTTAATGTGCAGTAGGGCTTCTCGAGCGTGTTAAAATGCGTTGAGTGAATGCATTGAATACCCCCTCGTGTGCGCCCCTGCTTAATGGATTTGAACGCTGCTACGTCAGTGTAAATCATCAGTAGAAAAACACGGAACACGGTATACTAAAGAGTTTGTTTGTGTTGTTGGATTTGTATTTTTTCATTAAACGTAAAGCGTATTAATAATAAAATCAGAGTGTATATTGCTAATGAATATATTGTTTCCTTCAAATTTATTACGAATTCTATTAGAATATTATTAAAACTGTACATTTTTTACTAAAGACTGTGGTCTTTTCATTAAGCCAGTGATAGGTAAATAAAATAAATTAGATATAGTTAACGTTTGATTTTTAAATCTATTAAAGCTTACGATTTTGCAAGTTCAAGTTTTAATGATTGTTACATACATCCGTTGACATCAGCAGTACTTACCGCCACGTGCTTCTCCTCAGCACTTGCGTAGTATTTAATATACATTTTCTTTTAATTGCTATATCAGGCAGTGGCTATAATAAGGTTGTCATATGTGTTTGCGTTGATTATTTACAAATAAAATAGAGCTTATCGATTTAAATGAGTTGCTAATATCTGGCAGGTTCCTGAAATTATAATCAAAAATCGATATTAACAAGTTTTCATAAATCATTTCGTATTATTGTATTATCTTCAAACATAAATTCGAAAATTCTTACCAAAATCCTTAAATTACATGTTAATCCTGCAATCTGGCAACAGTGTACATCATCGCGCATACATGGTATCTCATAACTCGCGATCATACATACTATATATGAAGCAGCTAAAATATTCATTTTACACGGGCTAATTTCTTCACAAAAAGCACGAAACGAAGTGGGAACCTGGCAACTGTGCAATATACATTTTGTATACTTTACGGAAAATATTTTTGCAGCTACTATGAAAAACTATTAAAAGGATATCTATTACTTGATTATTATTATATAGGGTAGTCGACGTTTTTGACAACACAAATCAACTATTAAACAACTAATTTCCTCTCCACCATTTTTTTAAATGTAATATCCCCAATGGGCCTAATCCACAGCTGAATAAAGGAGGTATCACTCTTTTTCGGTATGTAAACACAAATTACTAATGAACAAAAAGAATAAAAATATCGGACAGAAACAAACCAGAATATAGAATTTTCTGTAAAATAATGGAATCGTTCAAAATCACATCACATTGCAATTGAACTTTGTACTCGCTGGAGCATGTGATCGTTTAAAGTTAGAGCCTCTTGGTTATTAAAGCGTCCACATTGTTCACTGATGTGAGATATACCAAATCCTTCAGATAACCCCATAAATAAAAATCTAAGGCTTTAGATTAGGTGACCTTGGCGGCTAAGCTATATCACCCCCAAGACCAATCCACCGATCTGGAAAATGATTTTGAAGACAATCTCCTACCATGGTTACGTAATGGACTGGTGCACCATCTTGTTGGTACACATATTTTGTTTAATTATCAGTGGAACATTTTCCAATGGTATTTGAAAATCTTCATTTAACAAATGTAGGACATTTTCAGCTTCTAGACTTCTTCTTCTCTTCTCTTAGTGCCTTCTATAAATTAGAGGTTGGCTATCACCATTCCAAATTCATCTCTATTTCTTGCAACATGGAATAGTTGTTCAATATTCATCTTTGTCCAATCTCAGCCATGATTTCTTTTTTCTTCCCACTCTTTTCGTCCCTTCTATTCTTCCTTGCATAATGACCTGTAACAACTTGTATTATTGTTTCTCAATACATGTCCAAGATAGGCAGTTTTCCTTTGTTTAATGTTTCTTAGCAGTTCTCGTGGTTGTCCTATTTTGGCTATAACTTCTTCGTTCGTTATTCTTGCTGCGCATGGTATCTTTAAAATTTTCCTCTATATCCACATCTCCAGAGCCTCCAGCCTTTTTGTTATTGCTGCTTTAAGTGTCCATGTTTCGAATGGCAGAATAAAAGGACCAATTAAATAACGATTTACCATACATGTCCAAACATTACTACCATATCGATATTGATGATTTCGAATGTGAGTTGCATGAGATTCTCATCTACCCACACATGAGTATTGCAAACCCCATCCTGCGTAAAACTCGCTTCATCTCTCCACAAAATATTGTCAATATAATTCGGATTTTCCTAATGTTGATTTCTTAGCCATTCACAGTATCAAACTTGTGCATTATAATCCTGTGTTGATGTGCTGCACTTTCGTTTTTCAAATAAATTATAGACCGTTGTTGTGTAATATTCTGCGTAGCGTCGACTTTGGTATGTCTACAATCCTAGAAATACCATGTAAGCTTTTGTAGACTTGTATTTAATTAAATCTAACACATTTTCTTCAATATTGGGGTGTCTTACCATGAATGGACGACCACCACCACCTCATTTGTGCCAACACTCTCTCTCTCTCTCTCAGCGTCGTCCGTCAGTTCGTTTAGCGATTGTGGTTTGGATGTCTTCTATTTGGATAATGTTCAGCATATAACCTTGCCGCTGCATTGCAATTACCACCAAATCTTCCTAGAATCCAAATCATGTCAGTGTACCCAGCAAATGTGTATTCCATTAATGCAAGTGTAACGGAATTTATAAAAATGTGTTTGATAACTGTAATATTTGGAACAGCAGTGTCAAATTAAATAGAAATTACCATCAGCTTTGCTTGGATTTGCCTTGATGCCATATCGAATTCTCGCTTTTTCAACAAAATTTTAAGATCAAAACGCTGCAATTTGAACTTGTGCAGTGGTCATTTTTATTGTGAATATCTTAAGTTTATTCATGAAGAACTACTTCCATTGATAATATAATATATATGTATATAATATTGTTTAGCTTTGTTGTGAAAAATATGCAGTATTCGAATTTCAAACTTCAAGAAGCTCGTGAACAGAAACTAGCCTGGTAAAAATAAAGCGCTGTTTTGTGTACAGTATAGATTGCTGAACAACGCTACGAGATATGTTCTCTCAACTTATTATATTACCTTCAAATTTAAAATCGACTATTCTTACCAAATTCCCTAAATTACATGTTAATTCTGCAATCTGACAACAGTATATATTTTTGCGCATATATCCAAGAAGTTTATAACAACTAAAAATAACGCAAAAGCAACAGAAATGGAATAAACCCAGCAATTTAAGAAGCAGCGAAACAAACGACTACGGGAAAATGAAAATTCTTTTTGGTTTGTGAAGGTATTAATACGGATTGGCAATCAATTTGTTGATTTGAAAGATGGTTGATGAATCCTTGTATACATTATAAGTGCTCTAATTTGTAGACCCCTGGAGTCAGCTCCATGTCAGATGGTGGTGATGATGATGAAAATTATCAGAACTTTTAGGCAACATCAACATTTAGCAAGGAAAAATATGACCCTAAAACACTATTATTTTTCATAAACTTGTGAACCAGCTCGTTTTCACAAGCATATTCAATTAAGAAATTTGTGCTCCTTTATAAAAGAATATCCTTGAATACAGGATCTCTATACAAGATGTTTACAAGCAAACCTCAAATTTGTGAGTCTTGGACGTATTTTCAAGATTAGTAGAAGGCTGTTCTAGTGCTGATTATACCTGGGAACATTAATTTTTCTAAGAAAAACAAAAAATTCTACGATAATCTTGATATGATCGAACCGATGGAGGATGCGGGCTAAGAGGTGCAAAATGCAGGTGGTAGTTCTAAACTCTATTAGGGATTAAACTGTATTAGAGTCGAGTTCTGTACATCTTTCGAACCGTGTAATGACGTGCTTTTGTAATTCAATTCTACTAGACATTCGCATTCAATTTAAAACACCTAAGCAAACGCGTTTGATTTCGTACAGAAAGTATGTTGGAAATTTGAGAGAATAAATAATTTCATTTTGATAACAGAAGAAATACAGTGAATACCGCGAACGTTGAAGTTGTAGACGAATGGAACTGTTTGTCTATGTAAATGTGGAATAACACGAAGAATAAACATTCTTGTGCTTAAAGCTCTGATTTCTGGCTTCTGCATCAATTTACGTTTTGCGTCGTTTCTTTCTGTTGGCAGATTGCTTGAATCGGTACTGTAAGTCAAATTCATCTATCGAATAATCTTCAATGCACGATGTTTTTTACGTTAGAAACATCGAAAGTGCCCCGGCAGCTTCTGGCTAGCATACAAACCACTTAACCTAAAAGTGTATGGAATTTTCCATATGTCTAATCTGTTTGGTGAAGTCGTCTGGAGATGGACCGTAACCAGAACCGGTATATATAATACGCTACAAGTGCATAAATGAAGATTTATGATTGCTAGCAGAATCTAATGAAGAAACTCATTAATTCATGAAAAGTGAATGTTTGCAACTTCCGCGACCATTGTATTTCTGTGTTACCAATTTGATGTCTATTGTCCTGCGATTTTTACAGTCTGCTACATATAAAACTCAAATAATTTAACGCCAATTATTTGAACAATTATTGTAGTAGAAATAATTCCTTCTGGAATTGACCATAAAATGATAGCAATATACAGGGTGGGCTGAAACATACAGACCAGCAAATACTTTAATTATTTTTGAGTTTGCACCAATATTCTATGTATATTTAGGTCGGATGTCAATATGATCATCATAAATTCTAAATTGAAAGTTATATTTTTCTTCTGTATTCCTAAAATATGTACAATCTGTGGAGTGATGTGTATCTTCAGTATGTTTGCTCCAAGAGCATGTCAGAATTACAATTATCAGCGTTCTAGTTATGTTGATTATTTAATATAAGCACCTTTTTCATATTGTTGTTTGTTAATTATTTCCTAAAAAATAAGCTACCTGATTGTATAAAAGAATACGATTAACCGGCCCGTTGTTGCAGTAAACATGTGTGGTACATACACATCATTGTAAGGTCCAAGTAATTTTACCTCCACGCTTTAGTAACATAATTTCAAAAATCAACAACATATTTGCTTGTATTGATATTTAAATTTAAAGGGGCGGCCGTAGGCTAAAGGTTAGCGCGTTGGATGTCTACGCTGAAGGTCCTGGGTTCAATTCTTTGTATCGGAACATCGGATATTTAACGGCTGTTCTCCCTTGTAAGGCAATGGCAAACAAGCGAGGTATTCTGCCTAGCAAATATTCTCTAGAAGTGTTTACACTTGCCGTGGTTCGGAGCCCACATTAAGCTGTAGGTCCTCTATGTATGTGAACTCTATACGCGTAACACAGGCACAGGAGAGAAGATTGCTACGTCTCGTAAGAGATAAGGCACTCTAAGAAGATATTTAAAACATCCTGTATACAAATATTGCCTTTTTTTCGTAAATTGCATGATTTAAAAAATTTCTACATAAGATAAAAAATTTATTAGGCACGTATTACGTTGCGTGGAATACGAGGGCATCTTTTAAGTTTTTACAAGAACTGGGAAAGAAAATATTTTTTTGATTTATTGCTTTTCAAAATATTCACCTTCAAGATTTATACACTTTTGCATGCGTTTAAACCAATTCTCGCAATATTTTTTCCAGTCTGAAGTTGGTATCTCAAAAACAAGGTTTTTGAAGGCTTCTTGAGGTGATGAAAATGGCTGTCCACGCATTTTTTGTTTGCCATTCGGGAACACAAAGAAATCGTTAGACGATAAATAAGGTGCATACGGGCAATGTTTTTCTCCTTCCTCCTTTCCTGCTGCGTGAGAGCTGGCATTGGCATGATGAAGATTGATACGACATTTTCGGTTGTTTTTTTCTGATTTCGTCGATGACTTCAGGCAAACAAATTGTTGTATACCATTCAGCGTTAACTGTTCTTGGATCCTCTAAAGGAATGGTTGCGATATGTCCAGTACAACGGAAGAAACAAGTGATAATTTCCTTAGAAGGGCTTCGTGAACGAACAACTATTGTGGGATTCGGTTCAGCTTGGAACACCCAAACGGTGGATTGTTGCTGAGTTTCCAGTTCATATGAATATATCCTGGTTTCGTCACCTGTTACGATATTGTATACGGATTTTGCAGTTCCTCGGTTAAATATTTTGAGTATTTCCTTACACCTATTATTAACACGAGCCTTTTTTGAGCCTCGGTCAAATTATGCGGAATCTATCGGGAACAGATCTTTTACACAGCTAAACGTTCATGCAAAATGGAATGTACGGCAGTCTTCGATATGCCTAAGGATGCCTCTATCTCATTGTAAGTCACATGCCGATCTTCTTCAATCATGTTGCGCACAGTATTTTGGAATAACAAACGATTTTGGTCGACCTTCACGAAATTCATCACTGTGGGACGAACGACCACGACGCAATTCTGCAAACCAATTGTAAACAGTCTTTTCTGATGGTGCTTCATTACGAAAAGTTGAACGAAGCGATTCTATGCAATGTTATTGAGTTAGGCCTTTACTAAAATAGTAAAAAATTATCCAGTGAAAAGCTTCACGTGAAATTTCCTTTTTTTTCACAAAATTGCTTTTTTAAACGTTCACTGTTAACAAACTACTCGGTCAATTTCTAAGCTGCCACTGTTTTCACACTAACAAATGTAAAATTTTACGAAAATGGTAATGACACATCTCAATTGGGTGGCGCACCTAATGGTCGTTTGTAAAAACTTAAAAGGCTGCCCTCGTATAAATAGTATTTGTTTTTAAGATGTAGTTCTTAAAAATTATCAATTAATTTAATTATAATAAAAATATACACGTAGTTGACTATCATAGCTAGGCTAATCTAGCTGAAACCCTGGCTACGGGTTGCGCACTACCAAGGTGGCTTAAGTGGGGACGGAGCTCATTCTAAACTTGAACTCCGCGCCTACTAGTTAACCAGTGTATTTTAACTATAGCCACCGTAATTAGCGAGTCAAATGGAAATGGTAGATCAAATACTGGGCGTTGAATTATCATCTTTATTTCATATTGGTATTGATTTTCTCTGAACAAGCAGTAGAGAAGTTGATGAAATTGTATATAGTTATATATTTGTGGAGGCATAACATTAACATACCTAGTAACTCTCCCCCACCCTGGTGGCACATTTGAAAATCCTTGTTATATTATAGAAGTAGATTAAGTTTTAACTTTAGAATTTTTCTTATTGAGTTGATTTCAGGTTTACAAAATGTACGGGGTTTGCAAAACAAATTTTGTTGTTATTAATAGGACATTGTAAATTGCTATATTCAATTTGATTAGTTGTGTTGATGTAAATATTTGGCAGTTGTTGTTTGTGTTTTTCTCCTGTTTAACTTCCTTCGAATTAATTAAATAACAAACATCTACTTCAAAGGACTATGTTCATACGGTATTTTCCTATGGATATTTGTCAGGTAACACTGCTAGCGCCTTTTGGGAACATCGCCAAAGGTTTCTAAATTGCCAACACTACCTGTGGAATTTTTACAAGTCTATTGCAACGAGTAATTCGTGTAGGAATGTCGGTCGATGCTTGCGATTTTACGCTGATTATTAGACAAGTTGTTGCAATTTCCGACTTTTAAAAATCATTTTTCGAGTAGATCGGGCGAAATTTTTATATACGGCATTAACAGGGTATAGCGTTCATGAGTCGTCTGTCGACAATTTGCATTCATTTAATTTACATTCAATTTCAAAACGAATGTTTTTAGAAGTTATATACGTATTCTACTACGTCCGGAAGTGTCATACGAATAGACAGTGCTGCACTTCATAGACGATTAAATCAATAGCAATACAAATTATCCCATTAGATAGGCCGGTCTCATCCCCAGACTTATATCCAGTTTAAAACAAATGGTATACAAAGAACGCCTTAGTGTATATAATATTCCTGTTCAAGACAATACTATAAGCATTTATTAATCGATATCTAAATTTCCGTAATAAAGTAATATTAAAAATTTTGTAATCACTGACAGCCATTTCGTCCCACTGCTGGGCATAGATCTGCGCTGCCACGTGTGTCTCCTCAGCGCTAAGGTAGAAACATGGGGGATCTACAGTTTAACATTGCAAACGACAGAAATTCCAGAGAAGGTCACAGTTGCAAGTCGGATTGGGAAATTATCTGTGGTGGGTTGAAGATGCAAGATTTCTATAAATCTGCGTAGGTTTCGAACCCAAGCTAGAATCGACGTTTTACTCAGAAAGCGAGCGCTCTACCAACTGAGCTACCACCATACCAGGAATTTTCATGTGGCCCGCGTAGTTTCGTCAAAAAACTTTATGTGCGACCTGCGTAATGTTTCGTAAAAAACCCTTATCGTCCCGTTGCGGGGGTCGATTTCGACACTTTGTTTTGTTTTTCTCGTGTTTTTATTATTATTATTGATGAAACCTTAACCTGTAAGTCGGGAGGTCGAAGAACAGTCACAGTACCCCGGAGGTGGTTTACTTTTCCTCCTTCTTTTTAAAGAAATCAACAAATTTTACCTTCTATCGATCTTTATTATAATATCGACATATTTCAACAAAACAATATGAAATTAAGTATTATAACATAAAATTATGATTAACTAGGAAGCAGTTATAAGCAAATATTTGAAATTTTTTCAGGGGTTTGTTTCTAGGGTCAATTGTCAGCTGCCACATTGGTTCCTTCTATTGGTTTCAGTAATCGCAAAACTGATTTGATAATAGTGAATATGTGACTAGGAATATACCACAACCCCAATAGCTCGCAGGTATTCACCGTAAGGGTACATACTTGGACGTTCGCCAGCCCGGCTCCACTGCCCTTCCGCAAGAGCGGATTCTACATTTCGCGGGTCGAAAAATACACCATTTCCCCACTTAAGATGGCGTTATGGGTTTCACAGCTATGTTTACAAAAATCTTTAAGAGGTATCGCTTGACAGTCTCCCTCCACTTTGCCACCACCACTTATTGGTTACTCAAGTGTCCCAATCCTTCGAAAAAGTTGCCAACCTTTACTTAAGAGGATCCTTAACCTGGCAATTCAAAATTAAATGTAAGCTCCTACATCTGAAAATTGTTATATCTCTATCCTTGTGGTTACCGGGGCTTAGGACTGCCTACCTGAACGTTGTCAAGCGAACTGCAGCCAGTGTAAAAGACAATGCGTGTAGTAGTCCACGAAAGAGATTTGTTGCATAGTGTTGGCATTGTTATGATTTTAAGAACATGCAATCATCTCGGAATTGGGATTGTGTCATGTATGGATTATCCTCTTTAAGGATGGTAGTTTGTAGTAAGGTGCAAACAGTACACTAAATTAAATCGGCATATATTATAAACGTTGATTTTCCGCATTTTTGCATTACTTTTGGCAATTTTTATCTTTATATATCTTTAATTTCTTCACTTTATTTCAATATTGGATGTATTATTAACACCTAAAAAAATCGTAAGTAGAAAGGTCGTCTATAACGTAGCTATCTGACAGTAAAGAAACGATAATTTAAGCTTATTTTGGTTTAGCAGTTCATTAATTGCTTTTAGCTTGGAAATAAATATTTTTGTCACGCAAGCTATTTAAGCTCGTTGTTTCCAAGGTCGCTGTAAGCGAGAAATACAATACAATAAAAGGTGCAATTTTATTTCCATTGTAAGCTCTCGGTATAGCCGGGTTTTCGCTATTGCCGAACTCGCCTTAAGCGAGTTAGACTGTATTTTGCATCTTTTAAAAATGCATAACATATTGATCTGTACTAGAATAACATCGAATTAACAGTCACCTAAAACTAGGAATAGAAACATAATTCCAAATATTTATTGTATTCCTATTAATTGCAATAAAATGTTTAGTTTGTTAGATGGAGGCACAATCTTTAGACAATAACTTATAATATTTTAGGGGCACAAATACAACAAGTTAACCTATTATTCTGTATATTCAGGTTAAAATCCGATAACATTAAGTTTTCCATATTCTATTATTATTAGTGATTTCGTTGAGAAATGCCGAAAATTAAATCACCATATAATGTTGTTTTGCTGTAAAGTTGTAAGCCACACTAATACTGTTTTCTTACTTTTCAGTTGTTGTGAATGACAGAAACATTTAGAAAGGAGGTTTCAACTTCTACTTTCTAGGTAAGTGGTTAATACGATATTCGTTGCATTTAAATAGAGTTGTTAAACGTACTCTATATAACAGTTAGTTTTGAAGTTTACTTTAAAATAGCTTATGCAAAGTTACACTGAATTAATTATAGAGAAGCTGGTAACTTACAATAATTACTAATTTAAAACGATGATCACATCTAAACTCGATTCAGATTTAGCATGAATGTTAATACAGATTCTTTTATAATATTTTCCTAACCGGTCGTAATTCCACGTAGGTGGTTGTAAAACCGCAAGCATGCGGGATCCCTTGGTCTTATATTACATTTTACAGCGATACAAAGGAAGCGATGGACTTGACTTCCTGTGAGAACCACACATTTATTACGGCAGGTTTGAGTTCTATCAGCGTCTCCATTGATCTTAGGAGGAGCAATAAATAACGTCCCTTCATACCTTGCCCTGTATTTATCTAAGCACTTACGATGGACAAGAGACTTTACTTCCCTTAAATAAACGAAAGACAGCTTTGTAGGAAACTTTCCAGGAAATATGGAAGAGGAAAGATTACAAGAAGCGCAACTTATCCACCAAGAGCTCTCTAAAGTAGCTATTTGCTATGCGATGCTGAAGACTTCTATTTTAATGCTATTGCGGAGAATTATTCGGGATTTTAAAGATATAATCGAGGCTATTGTGTGGTGAAAGATAGGTGAACTATATAATTATTGGTTATTCTCAATGAAAAGGAATTATAAGTTTGTAAAATTATCTTACGTCATTTTATAGACTAGGTCTTCGTATTGTTTTTCAATCCGTATAATATTGGTTAAGTATAATAGTTTGCAAATAAAGTCATATATCATATTTAAATTGACAAGATCTTTGGATTTCATTTAATATTTAAAGCAAAATCAAAACATGAAAAATAATTTTGCTACTAATGAGTAAAATCTTCAACTTATTGTAGTAACGCCCGTAGGAAAACAATTTTTCTATGCAAATTCGTCGAATATTTTATATATTTTTGTGTTTTACATTCTTCTTCTTCTCTAGTTTCTGTGACGGAACGCCTTGTATTTTGCTTATATTTTATGTATTTATGTTTCAAGGATTGTAAAGACCATCAAACCGGTGTTAACATAACTTCTCGGTTTCTAGATTGTGGGAAGTCCATTTTAAAGGATGAAACCAGCATAACATTCATTTTAATATAGTTTTTCTGAATAGGGAGCGAAAAATAAGAATCATTCGTATTATATAAATAATTTTGTTGCTCGATAAACAACTTTGCAAGAAATGATCTCCCTAATTCTTCCAATATTTACTGATATTTATTATATTTTAATATATTTACTCGGCGGTCGTGGGCTAGAAGATAGCGCGTTAGACTTGTATGCGGAAGATCCTGGGTTCAATTCCCAATACCAGAACATCGAATTTTTAACGGTCGTTTTCCCTCGCAAGGCAATATCAAACTAAACTTCGTTTGTTGAGCATTGAGCTAGAACGTAAACAAACGCACGTGTTTGACTCACCCGAGCCCGCGCTGTGATTGGTCTACGCTAGATAACGCTAATGTCTCATTACTTAAGGAGTAATTGACGCTCAATACCTTTACTTTGCACTCGTAATTACCGGGTTAAGTTTGTGTGCTTTTTGAGCAGTGTTTATCGGTTTTTGGAGCGTTTGTACAGTGCCTTGTGCTTATTTTCCTAAAATGGAGCAAGTTGTTCCAGAAACGTGTAATCGTAGGGGGTGTTCGCGCGAACGTTAATATAGAAACGCAAGGAATATTACGTAAATACACATCCGGTAAATGAACGCACCTGTCAAGCGTTTGTTTACGTTCTAGCTCAATGCTCAACAAATAGAGTTTAGCAAGGTATTATGGGTAGGAGATCTTCACTTTTCGTGGTTCTCAGCCCGCGTTATGGTGTAGGTCCCGTATGTGTGTGCCACTTTAAATACGCAATACGTCCCGTAAGAGATAAAGCACACAAAGAAGAATATTTTTGGGGCCGTTTTCTTTCCCAAATCGAATGAAACCATCCAGCGGTTTAATTGAACTTAACCAACTGCGGGTCAGTCGACGGTTAATGCGGTTTGAATTTAATACATAGATTACATTTTTTTTGAAATATGACATGACATGCGTCCACTCGGTTTATTTAAGCGCCGCAAATCCGTGACTGTTCCTATTATTCTATTCGAGAAACCATGCCTGATACATTTTATTTATGTTATGTATATGTTGATTGATGTTCAGAAGATCAGTTGTCACTTTAACTAAATTTGAGGTTAGGGTCGATTCATTTTCTTCTGACAGTAGACAGTGCAGTTAACGCTTTGTATAAAAACAGTTGTTAGAACCCTGGTTTGTTAATCCTGTTCTTTAAATCAATCCTGCTCCAAGAAAATTGATTTATGACCTATATCAAAATTCAAAAAAATGCTTATATAAACGTTGTAAATTAATAGTGTATATAAGTTGTAAGTCGCTCTTCCAATGTGCGAATTGTTTATTATGCTATTGTTTTAGAACTGTGAAGCTTATGAGTGTTGTTTTAACATCATTTTCTGATTAGGGGACAGAGAATATCATTTTTTCTCCGGGAAATTTGTTTTGTGATGTTGACTTCACTATCCAAAAAGACATAGGTCCATAGTAAAATAATAGCGGATGATCTATGTCGCTCTCTTAATTTGTAGGTACTTTATTTTGCTATTATATCTTCTTCTTCTTCTTCTTCGTTGATATAGGCGTTCAGCCTGTTTTTCCAGCTTTAATTAATTGTCTTTTGACGTTGATGTTCAGCACTCTTTCCATTGTTTAGGGCGTTCAGGCGGTCTTCCCTGTGGTCGTCGTGTTCTTGGTTTTCCGTCACGTGAAATTTTTAGTATTGGTTCTGGAGGCATTCTGGTTACGTGTTGGTTTCATTCTCTGCTCTATTTCTTGTCCATCTGACGATATCTGCAACATTACATTCTGTTCTTGTGTCTTAACTTCTTACTCTGTGGCTCCATTGGTGTTCTGTTGTATTTCTGAGAATTTTCATATCTGTTATTTTATTATTTTATTAAAATAAAGTCGATGAGGGATGTTTTAACATAATTTTCTAGGGGGCGAAGAATAACACTTATGCATATGTATGTTTACTTTAGATAGTACAGAGATAGAGCAGCCAACGAGCAAGTGAAAGAAATTGTTTTGAACCTCGATTTGATAGCCACGTTTTCGAAATTTGATCCTACTCCTGGAAATCTGTTTTGTGAAGTAGACTCAAGATCACTCATAAGTACACAGTCAAATAATAGCGCAAGCTCTACGTTGCTTTCCTAATTTGTAGGATCTTTAAGTTTATTATTAATTTAAAACTGCTATGCTTATGGGGGGCGGTTTTTACATCCTTTCCTGTATAGGGGGCGAAAAATAACATTTATAAATAGTAATATTATAGCTAAATAGTAGATAGTGCGGGTAATACTGAGGCCAAAGCAATTCTATTGAACCCTGAGGTTATAGTCGTGTTTTTGAAATTTAGTGCTACTACTGGAAATCAGTTTTGTGACGTATATTCAAGATTTCATATACACAGTCAAATCATAGCCCAAGCTCTACATCGTTATCCTAATTTGTAGTATCTTTAATTTTGGTATTATTTTAAAGCTGCTATGCTTATGGGGGATATTTAAATTCCTTTCCTGAATAGGAGGCGAAGAATAACATTTATAAATATTATTATTATTTAGTTTAGATAGTAGATAGTGCAGCCAGTACTTTGGCCAACGCAATTCTATTGAACCCTGAGCTTATAGCCGTGTTTTTGAAATGTAATCTTACTCGTTCTCCTAATTTGTAGGATCCTTAATTTTGGTATCATTTTAAAGCTGCTATGTCTGTGGGGGTCGTTTTTACATCCTTTCCTGGATAGGGTGCGAAGAATAACATTTATAAATAGTATATTTAGTTTAGATAGTAGATAGTGTAACCAATATTTAGGCCAAAGCAATTCTATTGAACCCTGAGCTTTTTGCCCTGTTTTTTAAGTTTAATCCTACTCCAGGAAATCTGTTTTGTGACGTAAACTCAAGATTGCACATACCCAGTCAAATAATAGCGCAAGTTCTACACCTTTCTCCTAATTTGTAGGATCTTTAATTTTGGTGTTATTTTAAAATTGCTATGCTTATGAGGGTGGTGTTACATCCTTTCCTAGATAGGGGGCGAATAATAACATTGCTACATATTGTTGTTTAGTTTAAATGGTAGATAGTACAGCCAATACTTAGGCCAAAGCAATTCTATTGTACCCTGAGTTTATAGCCGTGTTCTTGAAATTTAGTCTTACTCCAGGAAATCTGTTTTGTGACCTATACTCAAGATTTCACATACATAGTCAAATAATAGCGCAAGCTGTACAATGTTCTCTTAATTTGTAGGATCTTTAATTTTGGTATTATTTTAAAACTGCTGTGCTTATGCGGGTGGTTTTTACATCCTTGGGGGACGAAGAATAACATTTATACATATTTCTATTTACTTTAGATAGTAGACAATACCCCTGACGTCTAGAAAACAGCATATCCGTTAAGCTTTGATTTGATGACGTTTTTGAAATTTAATACTACTTCTGGAAATAATATATTTTGTGACGTAGACTCAAATTTCTAAAAAGTCAATTATGCATACACAGTAAAGTAATAGCGATGCCCCTCTATGTTAGTCCCCTAATTTGTAGGACCTTTGATTTTGCTACTATTCCAGATCTGTAATGCCCAAGAAGGCTGTTTTAACTAGGGCTGTCGATTTTTAAAAATTTGCTAACCGGTTAACCGGTTAGAAAACTATTCCTATCCGGATAATCTGGATACCGAATAATTCGGCGATTAACCGGTTAACCGGACTATCCGAATACCGAATAATTCGGTTAACCGTATTATCCGGATACCGAATACTGCGGTTAGCCCAACGTATTCGAATTTTCGAATAGTGAACAGTTTAAAACTAACCGCATCGAAGTTTCTGTTATTACATTACTTATTACTATTAGTATGAGAGTACACGGTGTCTAAGTTTTCATCAACGTTCGCACTTCGCAGACGAGAATCACCACTCGGCGGTACCTGCAAAAGTGCCGATTTTATTGTATGGGTAATGGCCGTAATGGGTATAACTGCAATAAAAGGGAAGGTGATGCCGGCCTTCCTAATGCAGTTTTAGAAGCAGATGGTTTAGCTTTAGATAACTATCCAGCATTTCTAAGGCACTGTTAAAATCGGACGTTACACAAAATCGTTTTCAAATAGAAAACAATTAAGTTTAAACTGAATCAACTAATCAACGTCATATATTCCCATAACATTGTTCTACTGTGTAGATAGAATTGCGGTTTCACTATTTTATTTTATATCCCAAAAAATAAATTGCATGCTTAATGTTTCAGGAAAATATTGACAACAATATTTAGCTATAA